>CAUYQU010043695.1:0-14280 GCA_963574635.1 Cheracebus regulus | reverse complement strand
TGTCCTTTGTAGGGACCTGGATGAACCTGGAAACCATCATTCTCAGCAAACTGACACAAGAACAAAAAATCAAACACCGCATGTTCTCACTCATAGGCGGGTGTTGAACAATGAGAACACATGGACACAGGGAGGGGAGCACTATACGCTGGGGTCTGTTGGGGGAAAATAGGGGAGGGACAGTGGGGGGTGGGGAGTTGTGGGGAGATAGCATGGGGAGAAATGCCAGATATAGGTGAAGGGGAGGAGGGCAACAAATAACACTGCCACATGTGTACCTATGCAACAATATTGTATGTTCTTCACATGTACCCCAAAATCTAAAATGCAATAAAAAAAAATTGCCTAAAATATTTTTGTACATACGTATAGACTCACATTAGACAGTGTTAAAATTTTTGCTTCAGCATTCAAACATAAAACCCAAGATGAGAATTTTGTCTTTTGTATTTACTCATATATTTGCCTACTATTATAATTTTTTCTTCTTGATATCCCAAGATTTCTTATTTATTTATTTATTTTTGTTTAGTTTATGTTTAGAGAATTTTCATTAACCATTATATTAGGTTAGGTATGCTGGTTACAAGTTTTCTTAGTTTTTCTTCATCGAAGAATGCCTTAAGTTTTTTTTTTTTCATCTCTGAAGAGTATTTTTACTGGATATAGGATGTGGGTTCAGAGTTCTTTCATTTGAGCACTTCAGAAAGTGCTTCCAATGGGACGCCAAGATGGCCAACTAAAAGCAGCTATGGTGTGTTTCTCTCACAGAGAGGAATGAAAGGGACGAGTAAATGTGGCACCTTTAACTGAACCATCCAGGTACTTGCATTGGAACTGATCAGGGAAACAATTCAACCCACAAAGAATGGAGAGGAGCAGGCAGGGCAACAGCTTACCTGGGAGCAACATGGATAAAATAGAACCTACCCTGCCCAGGGAAACAGTGAGTGAATATGAGACCCTGGGAAACCGCACCCCTCCCATGCCATGAACCTTTGCAAGTCAGGTCAGGAGGTCCTCTTGTGAACCCATTCCACCAGGTCCTTCAGTCTGACACAGAGACCTGTGTATAGCCTCAACAGAAAAGCTGCTCAGGCATGCATGGAGACCCAAGAGCTTTATGTACTCTGGCTCCAGTATCCCTGATAAAGGTGATTGCAATTCAGACAGGGCGGGAGGTTGGCCTTCCATACTTACCCCTAGGAAGGGATCTGAACCCAGGGGTTTGAGCAGCATTGGTCTGTGGGCCCTGCTTCCATAGCTCCTCACAAGATAAGACCCACTGGCTTTCAATTTCAGCCAGCCCCTAGCAACAGGGTTACACCTACCTGGGACAAAACAGAGTTCCTGAGGGGAGGGGAAGACTGCCATCTTTGCTGCTTGAATGACTCAGCCTTTCCAGCCTGTAGACTTAGACCTGAGTTCAAACTGATTGGGCATGGAAGGGATCTCCTAGCACAGCACAGCTGCTCTACCAAAATATGGCCAGACTGCTTCTTTAAAAGGGACCCTTGATCCAGTTCCTCATCTTGGGCAGGACCTCCCAGCTGGGGCAGGACCTCTCAACTGGGGTCTCCAGCCACCACCATCCATATTCTCTGACTGAGAGGGTTTTGATTTCCCCTTGGGACTGAGTGTCCCAGAGCAGGGATAGGCCACCATCTCTGCTGTTTGAGCACCTCAGGCATTCCAGCCTGTGGGCTTTGGAGAGTCCAAACCGACCAGGGGAGAAGGGATACCCCAACATGGTACAGCTTCTCTAACACAACATGGCCGACTATTTCTTTAAGCAGGACCTTGATCTGTTCTTCATCTCTGGGCAGGACCTCCCAACTGGACCCTCCAGCCACCCCCACTTGTATTCTCTGGTTCAACAGAGTTTTGATATCTCTCTTGGACTGAGTTCCCAGGGGGAGGGGTGGGTCGCTATTGTTGCTGTTCGGACAACTCAACGTTCTATTCCTGTGGGTTTTGGACAGCCCAAGCCCACCAGGGCAGAAGCAATACCCCAGTACGGCACAGCTCTTCTACAAAACTGTGGCCAGCCCGCTTCCTTAAGTAGTCCTGGACACATACACCCTAACACAAGTGAACCAGGAAGAAATTGAATCCCTGAACAGACTAATAATGAGCTCTGAAATTGAGGCAGCAATTAATAGCCTACCAACCAAAATAAAAGCCCAGGGCCAGACATCTTCACAGCTAAATTCTACCAAATGTACAAAGAAGCTCTGGTACCAGTCCTGTTGAAAGTATTCCAACAAATTGAGGAAGAGGAACTCCTCCCTAACTCATTCTATGAGGCCAACATCATCCTAATACCAAAACTTTGCAGAGATACAACAACAAAAGAAAACTTCAGGCCAATGTCCTTGATGAACATTGATGCAGAAATCCTCTGCAAAATACTAGCAAACTGAATCCAGCAACACATTGAAAAGCTTATCCACTGCAATTAAATAGTCTTTATCCCTGGGATGCAAGCTTGGTTCATCATCACAAATCAATAAATGTGATTCATCACATAAACAGAACTAAAGACCAAAACCACATGATTATCTCAATAGATTCTGAAAAAATTTTTGATAAAATTCAGCATCCCTTTATTTTAAAAACTCTGAATAAGCTAGGTATTGAAGGAATACACCTCAAACTAATAAGAGCCATATAAGACAGACTCACAGCCAACATCATACTGAATAGGTAAAAGCTGGAAGCATTTTCCTTGAAAAACAGCACAAGACAAGGGTGCCCTCTCTCACCACTCCTATTCAACATTGTGTTGGAATTTCTGGCCAGAGCAATTAGGCAAGAGAAAGAAATAAAGGGCATTCAAATAGGAAGAGAGGAGGATCCTTGTTTCCAGATGGTATGATTCTATATCTAGAAAACCCCAGTCATCTCTGCCCAAAAGCTTCTTAAGCTGATAAGCAACTTTAGCAAAGTCTCAGGATACAAAATCAATGTACAAAAACGCCTGGCATTTTTATACATGAACAACACTCAAGATGAGAGCAAGATCAAAAGTACTCCCCTTTTCAGTTGCCACAAAAAGAATAAGATACCTAGGAATATAACTAACAACAAAGTGAAAGACCTCTACAAGGAGAACTATAAATCACTGCTCAAAGAAATCAAAGATTACACAAACAAATGGAAAAACATTCAATGCTCATGGATAGAAAGAGTCAGTATCGGTAAAATGGCCATATGCCCAAAGCAATTTATAAATTCAATGCTATTCTCATTAAACTACCATTCATAGAACTAGAGAAAACTATTTAAAAATTCATACTAAACCGAAAAGAGCCCAAATAGCCAAGGCAGTCCTAAGCAAAAAGAACGAAGCTGGAGGCTTCGCGCTACCCATCTACAAACTATACTGTGGGGCTACAGTGAGCAAAACAACATAGTAGTAGTACAAGAATAGACACATAACCAAAGGAACAGAATAGAGAATCCAGAAATAAGACCACACATGTACAACTATCTGATCTTCAGGAAACGTGACAGAACAAGTAAAGGGGAAAGGATTCCGTGTTCAATAAATGGTGCTAGGATAACTGGCTAGCCATAGGCTGAAAATTGAAACTGGACCCTTACTTACGCCATAGACAAAAATTAAGGTAGGTTAAAGACTTAAATGTAAAACCCAAAACTATAAAAACCCTGGAAGACAGTCTAGGCAACACCATTCAGGGCATAGGCATGGGCAAAGTTTTTATGATAAAGGTGTCAAAAGCAATTGCAACCAAAGCAAAAATTGACAAATGGGATCTAAGTAAATTGAAGAGCTTCTGCACAACAAAAGAAACTGTCATCAGAGTGAATAGACAACCTAAACAATGGCAGAAAATTTTTGCAAACTATGCATCTGACAAAGGTCTAATTCCAGCATCTATAAGGGACTTAAATAATTTAGAAGAAAAAACAACCACCCCATTAAAAAGTGTGCAAAGGAAACGGATACTTCTCAAAAGAAGACTTATATGCAGCCAACAAGCATATATGAAAAAGCTCAATGTCACTGATCATAACAGGAATGCAAATCAAAACCACAATGAGATATCATATCCTACTGGTCAGAATGGCTACTGTTATTAAAAAGCTGAAAAATAACAGATGCTTGTGAGGTTGTGGATAAAAAGAAAGGCTTATACAATGTTGGTGGGAGTGTAAATTAGTTCAACCATTCTGGAAGATAGTATGGTGATTCCTCAAAGACCTAAAGTCCGAAATACCATTTGACCCAGCAATTCCATTACTGGGTACACACCCAACGGAACATAAATCGTTTTGTTATAAAGACACAAACACACATATATTTACTGCAGTACTATTGTCAATAGCAAAGATATGGAATCAGCCCAAGTGTCCATCAGTGATAGACTGGGTTAAAAAAAATGTGGTTCATATACACCACAGAATATAATGCAGCCACAAAAAACAATGAAGATATATCCTTTGCAGGGACATGAATGGAGCTGGAAGTTATTATCCTTAGGAAACTAATGCAAGAACAAAAAACCAAATACTACATGTTCTAACTGAGAAATGGGAGCTGAATGGTGAGAACACATGGACACATACAGAGGAAGAACACACACCGGGGCCTACTTGAGGGTAGAGAGTGGGAGGAGGGACAGTATCAGGAAAAATAACTAATGGATACTAGGCTTAATACCTGGGTAATGAAATAATTGTTACAACAGACTGCTATGACACATATTTACCTGTGTAACCTGCACTCCTGCACATGTACCCTTGCACTTGAAAAAGTACTTCCTTCTAGCCTTCCTGGTTTCTGGCTATTGTTATTTGAATTGCCTTTCCCACTCTCCTGCTCGTTTTAAGATACTTCCTTTGTCTTTAGTTTTCAAATATTTGGTGATCATAAATCTTGGTGTAGATTTTATTAACTATACCCTCTTTCAGGTCTCTTAAACTCTTGAATCTGTATGTTTTGTCCTTTGACAAATTTGGGAAGTTTTTGAGTTACTATTTTTAATATGCAGCTTATCCTTTTATTCCTCTTCTTTGATAGTCAGATAATAATAACTTTAGTTCTTTTGTTATTGTTTTACAATTTTTGGGGACTGTTTTTTCTAACTATTTTCTTCTTTTCCAGATTGGATAACTTTCAGTGTTTTATCTCCTCGCTTACTGATTTTTTTCACATGTATCCTTTATTCTAGTATTGAACACATCTGTTAGAGTTTTATATTTCAGTTATTGTGTTTTTGAGGTATAAAATTTCTATTTGGTTTTCCTGTGTATCTCCTACTTCTTGGCTAAGATTCTTTTTCTTTGTTGTTGATAAAATTTGTTTCATGTATTTTTATAATTCCTTTTTGAATAACTTTTATCATGATAAGATTATAATATTTTTCAGGCAACTCTAGCATCTCTGCTGTCTTGGTCTTGGCACTTGGCAGTTTAACCTTTTTTCGTTCAGTTTGAGATCTTCCTGGTTGTTTGTATTACAACTTATTTTTAAATAAAACCTGGACATTTTGGATCTTATGATAATGTAGGCTTTATTTAAATTATCTGTTGTAGCTGTCTCATTCTGACACTTCCTTTGAGAGTAGTACCTCTACCTCTTTGCTCCAAGGTTGAGGTGGAAGTCAGGTGTTTTAATTGGCCTCCCTGGTAGGTGAGGGGGAAGGTTTTCTCTATTACTGCTGTGTAGGGATGTTAGTTTTGGCTCCCTAGTAGGTCTCCAGTGGACCCTCTTTGGCTAGGATTGGTAGGAGAATCTTTGTGGGGTTGGTTGAAGATGTTTGGAAGATTTCATAAAGAATTTGTGTTTTAATATGCTTTCACCAGAAATATAAAGCAGTAGAGGAGATCATAAATCAATTTGCATCCTCTCTGAAAAATCATAGGCATATGCTATATTCATACATGTGTCAGAAATTACAATATTAACTGGTTCTCTATAATGCCTCATAGTTTTACTGGTTCCTGCCAAAAAGTGGTTAGTAAACTTCTTCTATGAAAGAGTTATATGGTGGCCAGGTACACTGGCTCACACCTGTAATCCCAGCACTTTGGAAAGCCAAGGCTGGTGGATTGCTTGAGCTCAGATGTTCAAACCAGCCTGAGCAACAGTCAAACCCCGTTTTAACAAAAATACAATAGAATTTATCTGGGCATGGTGGTGAACGCCTATGGTCCAGCTACTTGGGAGGCTGAGGCAGGAGGATCACTTGAGCCTGGGAGGTGGAGGTTGCAGTGAGCCGAGGTCACACCACTGCACTCTAGCCTGGGCAACAGAACAAGGTCCTGTCTCAAAAGCAACAACAACAACAAAAAAAAGACCATATATTAAATATTTTAGGTTCTGTGGGCCAAGATGCAAAATTGAGAATTGTACCTTAGGTACTTACATGATAAAAAAAGAAAACAAATTTTCTTAGATTTTTAAATTTATGAAATAAAAATTTTCTGATAGTAATGGAGTGCAATGTTTATAATTTGTGTTTACTAATGTAAAGAATGAAAGATGCTGGAGATGATAACAGTTTAGAGTTTATAGTTAGTAGAGTTTATAGTTTGTGTTTCCTCTCATCAAAATCAGTTGCACATGTTCACCTTTTAATGCTAATCTGTATGGAGTATTTTATCCTTGCAAATGTCTTTTCGTGGAAATTGTTACCGGCACATACTAATTTCAATCCATTATCATGATTTAACTTGAGCTATTAATCATTTGAAATGCATTTTTAGAATTCTGTTAGGGTTTCCTGCCTTTGAGCATGTCATTACATTGCAGATTAATCACTTTTAATGAAGATAAGAGGTGTAAAGTTGTAGAGTTAAATAGACTTTTATGGGAATTTCCTTTCAGTTTGCATCAGGTCCAAATCCTTTGGCTGGAAATGTAATTTGAGACTAGCAAATTTATCTGCTGCCCGTTTGTCAGGAAAGGAGATTTTGCTTCTTTAATTTTTGTCAGAAAATGTTAACTTTCGAGAGCATAAAATGGCTTGAAAGTACTTAGAATTCAAACAATGTTTGCAGTTGTTAAATGACTATCGTAGTGTAAGTTTTGTATATTATCATTGTTTTGACTTATAATTTTGGGTTGATTACATTAAAAACATTATGAAATCTCCTTTACATCAGTTTCTCTTTTTGAATTTTTAAATATATATTTAAAGGCTTTGCTAATTATTGATTCAAACTATTTCTTCTTTTGTGAACTTTGGTAGATTGTATCTTTAAGGAATTGATTCATTCCATCAAGATTATCAAATTCTTGATCCATATCTTGTTCATAATATTGCTTTATTATCCTTTTAATGTCTATGACATCTGTAGTGATGTTTCCTCTTTGTTTCTGATAATAGTGATTTGTGTTATTGAACTTGGTGAGAGGTGTATTGGTTTTATCAAAGAATCACCTTCTGGTTTCATTCAGTTTTCTCTTTAGATTTCCTATTTTCAGTTGCATTGATTTCTGCTCAAATTTTTATTAATTCTTTGCTCCTGCTTAATTTGGATTTAATTTGCTCTCATATTTCTAGTTTGCTAAAGTGGAGGCTTAGATTACTGATTTTAAATCTTTCTTCTTTTCTAATATAGGCATTCAATGTTATAAATTTTCCTCTAAGCACCACTTTTACTGCGTCTCTTAAATCTGATAAATTGTGGTATCATTATTTACATAAAAATATTTCTAAATATATTTTGAGATTTATTTTTGATATGTTCTTTAGAAGTGTGTTGTTTAATCTATAGGTATTTGGGGATACTTCTGTTATTCTTCTGTTACTGATTTCTAGTTTAATTCCATTATGATCTCAGAGCCAACACTGTATAATTTTGTGGTAAGATGTGAACATGGTCAGTTTTGGTGAATGTTCCATGTTAGTTTGAGAAAAATGTGTATTCTGGTCTTATTGGATGAAATCATCAGTAGATCAGAGTATATCAAGTTGGTTATTGGTGCTGTTGAGTTCATCTGTATCCTTATTGATTTTTTTCTTTGGAATTTGTTCATTTATGATAGAGGATTGTTTGTTTCCAACTATAAAAGGGGTTTCATCTATTACTCGTTGCACTTCTATCAGTTTTTGCCTCATGTATTTTAATTTTCTGTTATGTGTATATATGCTAAGGACTGTTATACATTCTTGAAAAATTCATTTCTTTATCATAATATATTGCCCCTTTATTCCTGATAACTTTTCTTTCTTTGAAATCTGCTCTGTCTGAAATTAATACAGCTACTCTCACTTTCTTTTGATTAGTGTTAGCATGGCATTTGTTTCTTTATGCTTTCACTTTTATCTGTAAGTATTTTTATATTTTAAGTGAATTTTTTGGTAGAAAACATACAGTTGGACCTTATTTTTTTAATCTGCTCTGACAATCTCTGTTTTTTAATTGGTGCATTCAGACCGTTGACATTCAGCATCATTACTGATGTAATTGAATTAACATTTACCATATTTTTCAACTTTTTTATTTGTTGCCTTTGATCTTTGTTCTTGTTTTGTCTCTCTTCTACCTTTTGTGTTTCTAATTGAACGACTTATATAATTTGAATTTCTCTTTTGTCATAGCATATCAGTTATGCCTCTGTTTTTGTTTTTGTTTTTAATTTTTACTTTTTTTTTTTTTGAGATGGAGTCTCACTCTGTTGCCCAGGCTTGAGTGCAGTGGCACGATCTTGGGTCACTGCAACATCCGCCTCCTGGATTCAAGTGATTCTCCTGCCTCAGCCTCCCAAGTAGCTGGGGACTAAAGGTGTGTGCCACCATGCCCAGCTAATTTTTGTATTTTTAGTAAAGATGGGGTTTCACCGTGTTAGCCAGGATGGTCTCGATCTCCTGATCTCATGTTCTGTCCTCCTTGGCCTCCCAAAGTGCTGGGCTTACAGGTATGAGCCACTGTACCCAGCCTGTTTTTATTTTTTAATGATCATCCTAGAGTTTTTAATATACATATCAACTAAACCAAGTCCAATAACACTATATTCACAAGTAATGTGAGAAAATAATCCTAATTCCTCTCTTCCACCCAGTGTATACTTACTGAAATTCATTTAACTTTATAAAAGCATGCAGAAGAATATATATATATAAGCCTACATAATCATATACATTGTTGCTATATTATTTTGAACAAACTATTATGTTAGATAAATTAGGAAAAAGAAAAGTTTTTATTTACCTTCTTTTATTTCTTCTCTAATATACTTTAAGAAGATCTTAGTTTCTGACTGATAATCATTTTTCTTCTTTCTGAAAAACTTCTTTTAACATTTCTTATATGTCAGGGCTACTGGCAAAAAATTAGACAATTTTTTTTACTGCTGAAGAAAGTCTTTATTTCACCTTCACATTTTTTCTTTTATTTTTAGTTGACATGGAATGATTGTACATACTTATGGAATACAGATTGATATTTCAATACATTTACACAATGTGTAATTATTGAATGAGGGTATTTAGCATATCCATAATCTCTAATACTTATTTCTTTTTACTGTGAACATTCAAAACCTTCTCTTCTAGTTTTTTGAAAATATACAATAAATTCTAGTCAACCATATTTATACTACAGTGCTATAAAGACTAGAACTTACTCCTGTTATCTAGCTTTAAGTTTGTGTTCATTAGCCAGCCTCTTCCCATCCTTCCCTACCCACGCCTCTAGCAACCACATTTCTACTCTCTACTTCTATGACCTCTTTTTTTTTAATGGATACTATGTATGCATGAGAACAGGCCATATTTATCGTTTGACTTACTTCATATAATATAATGTCCTCCAGGCTGATCCATGTTGCTGCCTATGACTGGATTAAATTATCTCTCTTTTTTTATGTCTGAATAGCAATCAATTATGTATATGCACCACATCATTCTCTTTATCCATTCATCTGTTTATGGACATTTACTCTGATTCCATATCTTGGATGTTGTGAATCATGCTGCAGTAAACATGAGAGTAGAAGTATCTCTTTCACATACTTGATTTCCTTTCTTTTTGATAAATATCCATTAGTGTGATTGCTGGATCAAATGGTAAATTTTTACTTTTTTCAAGAACCTCCATATTGTTTTTCATAATGGCTGTATTAATTTACATTCCCACAAACAGTGCGTAAGTTCCCGTTTCTCTTCATCCTCACCAGCATTTGTTGTTTTTGGTCTTTTTGATAATAGCCATTCTGACTGGGGTGAAATGATATCTCATTGCAGTTTTTATATTATGTTTTCCTGATAACTAGGGATGTTGAGTATTCATTCATATATTTGTTGGCTATTTGTGTGTCTTCTTTTGAGACATCTATTCAGATTCTTTTCCAGTTTTTGATCAGATTTTTTGATGTTGGGTTGTCTGAGTTCCATATATATTCTGGACATTATTCCCTTGTCAGGTAAATAATTTGCAAATATTTTCTTTGATTCAACAGACTATATTTCTTTACTCTGTTGATCTTCCTTTTTTTGCTCTGCAGAAGCTTTTTAGTTTGGTATAGTCCCATTTGTCTGTTTTTGTTTTTGTCGCCTGTGCCTTTGAAATCTTTAAAATCTTTGCCTAGACAGATGTCCTGAAGCATTTCTAATATGTTTTCTTATAATTGTTTTGTAACTTCAGGTCTCAGGTTTAAATTTTTAATTCATTTTGAGTTGTTTTTTTGTGGTGAGATATAGGGATCTACTTTGATTCTTCTGCATGTAAATATCCAGTTTTCCAACACCATTTAGGTAATTTATCCTTTTTGGCAGGTATTGATTGCAAATGGGATTGCTTTCCTGATTTTTTTTTCCAGCTAGTTCGTTGTTCTATAAAAACTTCACTGATTTTTGCATGTTGATTTTGTATCCTGTAGCTTGTCTGAATTTGTTTAGCAGTTCTAAGATATTTTATCTTTTTATAGATTCAGGAGGTGCAGGTTTGTTACGTATATATATATATTGCATAGTGGTGGGATTTGGGTTTCTAGTTTACCCATCATCTGACTAGTGAATATGGTACCCAGTAGGTAATTTTTCAACCCCAACTTCCCCTCTTTTGGAATCCCCAGTTTCTATTATTTTTCTTCCTAGAGTTTTTTTCAGGAGTCTTTAGGTTTTTTATATGTAAGATTATGTCATCTGCAAAGAGGGACAATTTGCCTTTCTCTTTGCTAATTTAGATACACTTTATTTCCTTTTGTGGCCTAATTATTTTGGCGAGAAATTCCAGTTCTATCTTAAAGAAAAGTGGTAAAAGTATACATTATTTTCTTGTTCTAGTTCTTAAAGAAAGCCTTTTAGCTTTTCTCCATTCAGTGTGAATTTTGCTGGAGTTTTTTCATATATGGACTTTATTGTGGTTAACTATAATCTTTCTATACTTAATTTTTTAAGGAGTTTTTATTATTAAGGGAGTTGAATTTTATCAGATGCTTTCTTTGGGTTTGAGATGATCATATGATTTGCTTTTCACCTATCATTCTGTTGATGTGGTGTAGCACATTTATTTATTTTTCATATGTTGAACCATCCTTTCATACCTGAGATAAATTTCACTTGATCATAGTGTATTGTTTTTTTGATGTACCATTGGATTCAGAGTCCTAGTATTTGTTGAGGGTTTTTGCATCTATGCTAATCATGAATATTGACTTCTAGTTTTGTGATTGTTGTTACATCCTTGCTAACACAATAATCAGTAGGGGTTTTTTGTTTGTTTCAGTACCTTGCTTAAATCGTCCTTTTCTCTCTTGGCCTATATTGGTTCTGCTGAGAAATCTGCTGTTAAGTCTATAGGGGATTCCCTTACATGTAACTTGATGCCTTTAGCTGTTTTTACAATAGTTTCTTTGTCTTTGACTCTTGGCAGTTTAAGCTGTAAGTGTCTCAGAGGTGACATTTTTGGGTTGAGTATTTTAGGGACATTTGACCTTTCTGGATCTTGATGTCTATTTCTCTCAAGATTTAGGAAGTTGTCAGCTATTACATTATTAAATAAGTTTTCTATGCCTTTTCTACACTGATTTCTTTCTATAATTCACAAAATGTGATTATATATTTACTTGATGGTTTCCCATGTCATATAGGTTTATTCATTCTTTTTTAAAAATCTTTTTTTTCCTTTTGTCTGACTGGGTTATTTAAAAAAAAAAAAAACCTGTCTTCAAGTACTAAAATTATCTCCTGCTGATCTTGTCAATTGTCGATGCTTTCAAATTTTTTAATTTTAAACATTGAATTCTTCAGTTCTAGGATTTCTGTTGAGTTGCTTTTTTATGGCACTCTATTTGTTGAATTTCTCGTTTGGATAACCAGTTTTTTTCTGATTTATGTATATTTTCTATCTTTGTTCTTTTATATCTACTGAGTTTTTTAAAAAGATTATTATTTAACTTTTTTTTCAAGTATTTCATAGATTTTCTTTTCGGGGCCTTGCTATTGGAGAATTACTGTGTTTCTATGGCGGTATTATGTTTCCTTTTTCATGTGTCTTGCATCCCTACATTGATAACTGTGTATATGGTTAGCGGTTTCTTCTTTCAATTTTCTGGATTAGCTTTTTTAGGTAAACTTTTCTGTAGACATATCTATAGTGTCATTTGAGTAGAGTGTATTGGCTTTGGTTCAGGTGGTTGCATTAGTGTGTCTCTATATGATTATTTTGGCTGTAAATAATGTTAGCAATGTCTGCAATTTCCCAAGGGACTTCAGGTGAGGTTGTTCATGGAGTCAGCGACGAGACTTTGCTGGGGACAGGGATATTTGATGGGCTTGTCCTTTGACTCCTGGGGATTGTGCATAGACACTGGCAGTGTTAGCAGTGAGCTGGTTCTTGGGCCCCTGGATGGCGATTGAAGGCACATGGTTGCCTTACCACTGGAGTTCATGAGGTCATCATTTGTGGTGGTTCCTGGGTAGGCCAGTCCTCTGGCCCCAGACTCCCTGTTTTGTGCCCTTTTTCATACCTTGTAATTTTTATTGTATACCAAATATTGTTTATAATGGAGCAGCAGAAATTGACCTAAGCATTATTTTTCTTCAATTCTGTATTAGAAAGATAAGATCAAGTGCTAATCACCTCAAAACCACTATGAATCTTACTGCATAGAGTTTGGGTGGCAGTTTTAGATACACTTAGAATGTCTACGATAGAATGCCTTTGATTTTAAATGTCCTAATGACAAGAACTGTTAGGTTGCAGACTCTTCTGTCTGATGACTTTGTATTTATATACTATAAAATTGTTGGAGATTTTATTTTACCTTTCTGGTCCTGCTCCCTTTACTCATTTCCTCTTGCTCCCCACCCACTAAGGGGATGTTTTTGGTTCAGAGCAAATGTCTTGTGGGAAGACCTATTTGAAATTTTATCCTCACAGTGGTGGGCTCCATCTATTCTAGTGTGAATTTGACTTCTAATCACCACAACATTACAGGGATTATTATTTGGCCTATTCTCACGACTCCTGCCCCAAATCCTCTTATGTAGTTTTAGCACGCAGCAAAATTTTCAGGGAGAAAAATTACAGGTGAAAAGAAAGAGATAAACTACAAAAGAGATAAAAAAAATTACAGATGAAAAAAAGAGATAAACTACAAAATCTGGCATGACAAACTGGATTACAGATTTTAATTTTGGGCTTCATCAGATTCCAGTTTGTCGTACCAGCTTACAAATTATTAAGAGTTGTGCTGGTTTTTCTTTTCCTTAGCAGTGTCCTTTCTTATTTAGCCTGTGTCTGAATGACAAATTCTTCCAGAAATTAAAATAGTAAACAGGATTACCTAACTTGAGATATTAATCTTCAGTCATTCTGCAAATTTAGTTTATCTTTTTATTTCCATTGCTTGCCTATATTTTTAAAAATATGATTTTTACATTTATCTCTTTCTTTCCTAGTTGTGTGGGGGCAGTGACTTCCTACTGTGTGCTAGTAAATTAATCTTGTAAAAGTAAGAACAAAATTTAGACCAACACATTTATTGTTTTATATAATGTATTTATATAGGGTTGGTGTGCTTAAATTAGTGGATTGTTACTGAAATGTTAGCTTATTTAGATTATTAACATTTGTTGCTAAATTTACCAGGTCTATAAATAAATCAATATTAATGTTTGAGGAAAAATTATTTAAAAAGCCATTTTTCTTTTTTTTTTTTTAGAAAAAGAGAGAAAAGGAGAAAGAAAGAAACTGCAAAAGAAAGAAAAAAATGAAAGAGAAAGAAAGAGGAAGAGATTTTAGAAAAAGAGAGAAAAGGAGAAAGACACAGCAAAAGAATGAAAGAAAGAAAGAGGAAGA
>CAUYQU010043691.1:0-32645 GCA_963574635.1 Cheracebus regulus | reverse complement strand
TGAGTGGACGTCCGGCTTGTTGGTGATGAAGTTTTTTCTGTTTCTTAGTTTTCCTTCGGGGGGCGCTCCTTCCCCACAGAGCTGGGCCTTCCCGGGTTCAGCTGTGCTTTCCCCGTCCTCAGCGCTTCCAATTGCTGTTCTCCTTGTGTGGATGGGACCAGCCGAGCCCGACTAAAAGGGCAACCAGTCCCGTACACGCCGCACCGAGAAGCGCCGTGACGGCCATAAGAATTGCGCTGGCGACCCGTGTGGCTCCCTCTCCGGGAATCTCCCAGTCTGTGGGCATCAAAAATTCGTCTGCAATTGCGGCATCCACTCGCTCTCTGCGCTTTCACTGGGAGCTACATTCCTGAGCTGTTGCTAATCGGCCATCTTGGATCTCTCCTCTAATGGATTTCTTACAGTGAGACTGGAGCTATATGCTCTTGGCAGGAAGACCACAAAGGTAAAGTACTGTTCTCATCACATCCTATCAAGGGCACATACTGTCAAAATTACATATCACTGTTTTTGTTGACCTTGATCATGTGGCGGAAGTAGTGTTTGTCGGCTTTTTCTATTGTTAGTTACTTGTTCCTTCCATCCATCATCTACTCTTTGGAAGCAAAAGCAAATGCAGCCCACACTTAAGTGGGTGGGGAGTTAAAGTCCACTTTCTTGATAGGGGAGTATCTATATACATGATTTGGAATTCTTTTGTATGGGATATTTGTCTCATCTCCTCCACACATTCATTCATTCATTCATTCATTTATATCAGTCAGTGTTACCAGATGGAAGGTCTTGACTGTGAGTCATCCAGGTTCTTGGCGTGTTGAACAAATAATTGAACAAAAAACACAAACAAAGCAACAAATAAATGAAGTAGTGAAAGCACAGATTTATTGAAGGGAAAGTTTACTCCACAGAGTGGGAGTGGGCTTGAGAAAGCAGATCAAGAATCCCCCCCACCAACTGCAATGTTTAGGGTTTTGTTTTTTCTTTTTTTTGTGACAGAGTCTCACTCTGTCACCAGGTGCCAGGCTGGAGTGCAGTGGCGTGATCTCGGCTCATTGCAACCTCTGCCTCCTGGGTTCAAGCAATTCTCCTACCTCAGCCTCCCAAGTAGCTGGGATTACAGGCGTACACCACCACGTCGAGCTAATTTTTGTATTTTTGGTAGAGACAGGGTTTCACCATGGTGGCCAGGATGGTCTTGATCTCTTGACCTCGTGATCCGCCCACCTTGGCCTCCCAAAGTGCTGGAATTACAGGCGTGAGTCACCGTGCCCAGATGTTTGGGGTTTTTATTAGGCTAAAAGAATTTGGTAACACTCCTGGGTGCCCTTTAAAGGCCTCCAATTGGTTACACCCTATGAAAGATTGGCCTGCAACCAATCAAAGGCTGAAGTGGAGTCTTGACCTGTGGTCAATCAGAAGCTGAAGTGGAAATTTCTGTCTTGTTATCACAGGAGTGAGGATACGACCTGGGTGCTGACTAATCTTGCCCAGAACTGGCTGCACCTGCTGTTCTTTTGCTTCTGCCTTAACCCTTGGTTACCCTAATTCCCTATTGTGCTGCCTCATAAGGACTCATGGATTTTTATTTTATAGTTTGGATTATAAGTGAATTCCATGTTATTTATTTTGTTGTTCAAATTGTTTGAGCTTTGACCGCTGGAAGTGTTTCAGGTTGGAAACCTCATCTACTATTAAAAATATAAAGTGACTGTGAAGTTTCGAATGTAAGTCAGAGAGAAGCCAGTGGCCCCAGGGTTAGTTCCTTGGGGTGTCTTGTTTTAATTTTAATTTAATTTCTTTTTTTTTTTTTTAGAAGTAATCTTGCTATGTTGCCCAGGCTGGAGTGCAGTGGTGCGATCTTGGCTCACTGCAACCCCCGCCTCCAGGTTCAAGTGATTGTCTCGTCTTAAACTCCCAAGTAGTTGGGACTCCAGGAGCATGCCACAACAACTGGCTAATGTTTGTATTTTCAGTAGAGATGGCGTTTCACCATGTTGATCAGGCTGGTCTTGAACTCCTGATCTCAGGTGAGCCACCCACTTTGGCCTCCCAAAGTGCTGGTATTACAGGCGTGAGCCACTGCGCCTGGTTAGGTGTCCTGTTTTGAGAGTAGTGAAACCCGGAACAGATGACAGTAGATGGGCAGCTTGTCTCTAAGATGCCACCTCCCTGGACATGCAAGCCACCTCCTCTTTGGGAGTGGACTCTGTTCCTCCCTTCCCTGACTCTGAGCCATCCTCAGAGACTTGCTTGGCCACTAGCATGTGGCGGAAGTGACACGTGGGACTTCCAGCTCTGTAGCTTCTCCAGGCCCTGGTAGGACACTCATTCAGGAATGTCAGCTGCCACCCCATGCAAGATGTGTCAGGAATGCCTGCACCGACCACGCTGGAGAGGCCACAGTGAGAAGCCCTGGAGGATGGGCTGCCAGGAAGAGAGGAGGGGCCAGAAGGCCCAAGGTGACAGATGTGGGAGTGAAGATGCCATCATGGACGTGTCTGCTCAGCCCCAGCTCCCAGCTGACTCCTCATGAGTCCGAGACAGACTGTCCCCCCCATGTTCCTCCCACGCTGTAAGCTAAACCAAATGGTGGTTTCTAGCAACTGAGTTTTGGGATAGTATTGAAACTGTTAAAGAGGAATTATTCTGAAGTTGTTAAAAATGGCAAGGAAGATTTTATTCAAGACTATTGGAATAGGGGTGTCTCTAGTATGTTTTGTGTTGCTATAAAGTAGGGATGTCCAATCTTTTGGCTTTCCCTCGGCCACACTGGAAGAAGAAAAATTGCCTTGGGCCACACGTAAAATACGCTAACACTAATGATAGCTGATGAACTCAAACAAACAAATAAAAAATCTGTGCATAAATCTCATTATGTTTTAAGAAAGTTTACAGATTTGCGTTGGGTCACATTCAAAGCCATCCTGGGCCTCATGCAGCCCACAGGCTGCAGGTTGGACAAACTTGCTCTAAAGGAATACTTGAGGCTGAGTAATTTATGAAAAAAAAACAAAACAAAAGGTTTATTTGGCCCATGATCCTGCGGGCTGGAAGATCGGGTATCTGTTGAGGGCCTTCAGTGCCTTCCACTCTTGGCGGAAGATGAAGGACAGTGGTGTGTCACATGGCAAGGGAGGGGGCGGGGAGGGAGGTGCGAGGCTTTTGTTATACAACAGCTCTCATGGGAGCTAATAGAGTGAGAACTTACTCATCAGCTTGAGGACTGCACCAGGATATTCATGAGGGATCTGTCCCTGTGACCCCAACTCCTCCCATTAGGCCCCACCTCCAACATTGGGAATCAAATTGCAACATGACTCTGGGGGAAAAACATCCAAACTATAGTGAGGAGTCAAGCCTATTGCAGTAGGGGAGGGAGCTTGAACTCAGCTCCAAACACAACAGGGAAAGTGGGGATTTATAGCCAACGGCAGGGTACATGGAAAACTACCAAGAGGAACACAGTAGGGTTCTTTGCTAAAACTGGGCTTGAAGGCCAAGGACGAGGACCCAGGGTGAGGTCTAGATGAGAGAGGGCTCAGAGGAGCTGATGGAAGTTCGGTCAAGGAAGGAGTCCTTGTCGTTATGCAGCAATAGATGACCAGAGGCTAGGAGGGAGGTGGCGGCAAGTGTGGCAGTGGCAGGCATGAGCTTTCCTTGACTGCTGCTGTCCCTGATGCAGGAACTGCTGCAGGAGATGGCTCTTCACTCACTGGCCCTATGAGGACTTGAGTGAAGGTTACGAATCTTCACGCTGCCTGCTGACAGTACGAGGCATGGCTTCCCGGAAGAGCTGGGATCCGGGATCTTTCCTTTAGTGTGTCCTTTTGATGATAAATCCATTGCTCACCTCTGTGAGTGAAAGGGCTCAGGACCAGGGCTACCCTACACCCGTTGCTTGTCCCCCTATGGCTCTGCCTCTGATAAGCCACCTGCCATAGATGCCTCTTGTTCTCATGTCAGTTCTCCCCACTGTGGTTGCTGAGAAACAGTGGCATTTTCTTTGAAGCCATCTTTGTAGTTATCGATAGTCTCTATGTGATCCCCTATGGTGTGGCATAAGGCCACTGCCCGGCAGCCCCTTTGCCAGGGCTGGTCCCTTGGTGGTGTGCGGAGAACGCAGCATGCACTCATAACCTTGGGAGAACCCACGGATGGTAGAAACCTAGTTCAGGAGCATAACAAGGACTCTGTGGAGGGTGCTGGCACATTCTCTTCCCTCCCAAATCCAGACAGGCCCCATCGGTCCTCAGCAAATCTGGGGTTGGTCTCAGTCAATCAACCACTCTGCAGCCACCACCAGGGTCTCTCCGGAAGACACCAGGGGAGACGAGTCCTCCAACTCCACAGGCTGTCATCACTCACTCTCAACCTCTGTCTTGGAGAAGAGCAGGAAGAGGGGAGACGTTTTTTAGAGACCCAGCATTTTACTTTGTAAGAGTGAGCATATCCTAAAGGTGACGCCAACAAGATTCCATCAGGCTGAATTCACAGGGTCTATGTAAATTTTGTCCTCAGCTCCCTCCCTGCAGGTGTGAATGGTTCTTGAGAACCAGCAGCTCAGAGGTGGAGAAAGCAGAGGCCTTTCTCTCTGCTGATTTTGGGGAAAGGGTAAGTGTGGGACCCACCCCTCTACAACACTGTCCATTTTCCAAATATAGTTTTTATTCCATGCCACAGCTACTGGGGGAGTCCAAACACTGCTTTCTAAGTTTTCACACACCCAGCATTTCTTCACATGGCAGCAGCATAGATGGACTTTTATATTTCCTAGTTATAAATGCCTTCTTTAATCATCACTCCCACAGAGGGACTCACTGCTGGTTTCAAGATAATTGCAGAGTCACATGATGAATGAAGCCAGAGCTGGAGACCCACTTGACATGGCACGAGGATGGTGACCAGCCTAATGAGCTCAATGAGATATTTATGACCTTCATGTTTCACTTTCAACCAAAGCCTGGAATACTTCCTAAATATTATTTTTTATCAAAATTTGCAGAATCCGTATTCCAGAAATATTTTATCAGCCATACATTTTCCTTCTGAAATTGCTCTCAGGGAGTCAGAGCGCTGAGACTGTGATCACACAGTGCCTGTGCGTTCGGAAAGCCTGGCAGCAGAACTGGGCTGGCTCTACTGGGCGGGACCACAGTCAGGAACACCGGCTTCCACTTTGCTTGTCGGCATCAGTCATGTGCATGGAAGAGAGGAAGTCTGAAATGGAATTGAAAAATGACATGAGGCTGGGCGCTGCGGCTCAGGCCTGTAATCCCAGCACATTGGGAAGCTGAGGCGGGAGGATTGCTTGAGCCCAGGAGTTCAAGGCTATAGTCAGCTACAATCCTGCCACTGCACTCCAGCCTGGGTGACAGGGCCAGATCCTGTCTCTAAAAAACAAAAAGAAAGAAGAGGAAATGAATGAGACCTTTGAGTAGGCCTAATTTTCCCTCCTGACCTAGGGTCACATAGTAAAGCAACTGCAGTGCCATTCAGGGGAGAAAAGCAGACCTTCCCCCTAAAGAGGGAGCGATAACATCTCACCTCTGGTAGAGTTTTACAGTTTACAGAGCTCCCTGCAATACTTCTCATTTAACCTTTGCAATACTCCAGGGACGGGGTGTGCTTACTGTCCAGTTACAAAGCGGGCAGGGGAGTCTGAGAGGTTCTGAGGACTTGGGCTAAGGTCCTGGGGCCACCACATGGAAGCTAGGCTGCCTGTGCTTCTGTGGCCACAGAGAGGCTGCTGGACCAAAACCCCCAAAGCCTAAAGGCTACATTTGTGGAATCCTTCAACATATATAAGGAATGGAACCATTTATCATCCTATTCTATCTTCACTATAAGCCTTTAGATTATGTGTAGCAGAATGTTCTCATTTCACAGTTAAGGAATCTGAAGATGAAAAAGATGAGATGATATTCCCAGAGATGCACAGCCCTTGAGCCAGTGTGAAAATGTGAACCCCGCTCCCTCATCTGGTGCTCATTTCTGGAGAGAGAAAAGCACCGCTGGATCATGGGGGAGACTGGCCGGTGGCAGCTTCTGGCATCTCACCCATCTCTGCATGGGATAAGGCAATCCTGGCGCAGGGACACACGGCTGTGGCTGTCTTCTCTCCTTGCAGACACAGCCATGAGGGACAGCATGGGCTGGGAGAACAAGACCATGGGCGAAAATCCTGTCTTTGCCCCAGGACCTGACATTGTCAGGGTGACTTCCTGACCTAAGGTTGTCTTTTAGCATCGATCCCCCAAACCTTGGTTTTCTCCTCTATACAATGAGAATCATACAGCAGCAAATAAACACGTGCATGTGGTGCTCACACCTGCACATCCATTGTCAGTTTCTTGTGAGGAGGCATTTAGAGGGTTTGTTGAAAGACAACAGTCAATTTGTATCAAAGGCTTTTTTTTTCCTGGGACTTAGTCTCGCTGTGATGCCCAAGCTGGAGTGCAGTGGAGAGATCTTGGCTCACTGCAACCTCCACGTCCCGGGTTCAAGGGATTCTCCACCTCAGCCTCCCAGTAGCTGGGATTACAGGCACGTGCCACCACATGCAGCTATTTTTTTTTTTTTTTTTTTTTTTTTTACTAGAGACAGGGTTGCACCATGTTGGCCAGGCTGGTCTCGAACTCCTGACCTGAAGTGATCAGCCCACCTCAGCCTTGCAGAGTGCTGGGATTACAGGTGTTAGCCATCCCACCTGGCCTTCAGAGGCTTTTTCATGGGCCACTCAGCATGCATCCTGACCCTTGATCCTTGTCACTGCCCCTGAGATGGTACTATCATAGTCCTCACTTTCCAGAGGAAGGGAAGTCCCCACCTGAGGCCACCTGTTGGACAACAGAACGTGGATCAAAGCAGAACTTCACCCAGTCGTGCTCTGCTTCTTCCAGTGCTGGCACAGGGTGAGGGCTCCTGGAGTCCTGGTGTTAGACCTTACCTTTTCCACGAAACCAGGAGTTTTGGAAAATGCCCCTTGCCAGTCCCTGTGAGGGGTGGCCTCCCAATGAGACCTAGAAAAACCCAGTTTCAGACAACAGGCCTGATTTTTAGTCTCTGTCAGAGTCTACATCATTATGCTCAGAATGAGGGAATTAATGATTTTATAGAAATGGCATATTTAAGAGGCTGAGCACAGTGCTATCTGTGTCAGGGCGTTTTTCCAGTGGGAAGCTTTTGAAAGCATCTTTAATGAAACAGACTATTATTAAAATCCAGTCAATACCATAAAACTAATATAATTTTGTGAGAAAAATTCCTAAATGACTGTTTCGTTGTAGAGCATGGGATGTAATGAAATGAATCTTCTATTGGAGGCTATTCATTAATTCCTCCCTGTCTCTCCCTGTAAGTCCATGGGAAGGAAGAAGGGGCCTTCTTAAAGTAAGAAGCATTCCCCTCTGTCTTCCCCTTCCATCCCTTTTCCCCCCTTCCCTTCTCCCTTGCTGCTCACCCCTACTCCCCACATCCTTCTTCCCTCCCTTTCTTCCAATATTCATCGCTCAAGCTTTTCAAGAATTTTAAAGTTAGTGTTAAGGTCTTAGGCTGAGGCCGGGTGCGATGGCTCATGCCTGTAATCCCAACACTTTGGGAGGCCAAAGCAGGTGGATCCTTTGAGGCCAGGAGATTGGAACCAGCCTGGGCAACATGGTGAAACCCCGTCTCTACAAAAAATACAAAAATTATCTGGGCATGGTGGTGCACACCTATAGTCCCAGCTACCAGGAAGCTGAGGTGGGAGGATTGCTTGAGCCGAGGCGTTCAAGGGTGCAGTGAGCTGTGATTGTGCCACTGCACTCCAGCCTGGATGAGAGAGTGAAACCCTATCTCACCCTCCCCACCAGAAAACCCAAAAACAAAAAACAAAGGTCTTAGGCCAAGCATGGTGGCTTACATCTATAACCCCAACATTTTGGGAGGCTGAGGCAAAAGGGTCACTTGAGCCCAGGAGTTCAAGACTAGCCTGGGCAACATAGTGAGACCCCATCTCTACAAAAAATTTTTTTAAATAACACATACACAAAAAGTCTTACTGAGGACTACAGACCGGGGCCTAGAACCCAGAAGCAGCCCTTTCGAAAGGTTCTGTCAGACTGCTCCACCACAGTATTTCAGCCTATAGCTTCTATGCAGGTGGTGGAAATTCAGCACGTGCAACCATCACATTGAACTTGCACAGATGTTACACTGAAACAGAATCACATCAAGGTTTGAGTGTCAGAGTGCCTCTGGTTATAGATTACAGAGGAATAATCCCTAGCCCCATCAGATATTTTGTGTAGGAAAAGGCAAAGACTAGAGCAATTTATCTTTTAAGGAATACAGTGACTCTGGCAAGAGACATAGGGAGCTATGTGCTCTTTTCTGTTTTGTCTTCAAAGCATCTTTTCGGAGAGCTGCTGCATGTCAACACAGAGTCAGGGGCTTTGTGAAATTCTGTTGGAATGAGCAAGCTGGGCTTGGTTTCTGCTGCTTTGTCTCTCATGGGGATGACGATGAGCAAGACGGATAAGGTTCTGCCTCCCTCGTGGTCTGGAGGGAGAGGCTGACATCTGTGAGCTTCTATTTCCAATGGAGAGAGTGCTGTGCAGGACAGGTGAGGTGGGGGCAGAGCTGGAGTAGGCTGAGCCTGAGGCAGCAAGTGAGCAGGTGGCAGTTGGGAGCCACGTGGCCAGAGCCCAGTGGATGAAGGGGACAGTGGCTGGAGGTAGGTTAAGACAGAGCGTCAAGTGCCATGCTGTCAGGGGTAGGTAGACCAGGCTAAGGAGTTCAGATTTGATCACCCTATAAAAAGGAGGAAATTCCTGGAAGGTTTTAAGCAGGAGAGTTAATTCATTTATTCTAAAAGTAGAAATGGAGGAGGAGATGCTGGTGTGGTCTCTACGGAGCTCCTGCTTTCCACACCAGCTCTGGAAGCTTCGCCCATCCTGTAGGACCTCCCTGAGGTTCTGGCCCCAGGTGCTGACACACCTGTCCTGCACTGGTCCTGTGCAAGTGGTCTCACTTAGAGGGACAGTGCAGGTCAAGTGAGCTGGGATATCCATGTGCAGATGGACAGAAGCTGTGCAGTGTGAATTGCTCACTCAGCAAATACTTACTGAGTCCCTCCTGGGACCAAGTACTCTGCCAGGCATAGTAGGTGGCGATGCAGCCACAGCTTCAACCAGGCAAATATAACAGCTGATTTATTTATTTGTTGAGACGGAGTCTCAAAAACTCTGTCACCCAGGCTGGAGTGCAGTGGCACCATCTTGGCTTACTGCCACCTCCGTCTTCCGGTTCAAGCGATTCTTCTGCCTCGGCCTCCGACTAGCTGGTACTACAGGTGCACACCACTATGCCCAGCTAACTTTTATATTTTTAGTAGAGACAGGGTTTCACCATATTGGCCAGGCTGATCTCAAACTCCTGACCGCAGGTGATCCACCCGCCTCGGCCTCCCAAAGTACTGGGATGACAGGCGTGAGCCACCACACCCAGTCTGTAAGAGCCTTTTTATTTTATTGTATTTTTTTCTGCTGAAAAGAGAGATTAGCCAGCAGGACACAGTTGAGATGATCCCAATTTTGTTGACCATTTAAAGCATGGACCTCAGGAGCCCGTGGAAATATGCCTTCTTCTCTCCATCAGGCGGAATCAGGGTGCTGACCTTGGCCACATCAATGTCACAGAGCTTCTTCACAGCCTGTCTGATCTGGTGCTTGTTGGCTTTAACAACCACAATGAACACAAGTGTGTTGTTGGCTTCTAGCTTCTTCATGGCAGACTCAGCGGTCGGCGGAAACTTGGCGATGGGATAGTGGTCAAGCTTGCTTCTCCTGGGGGCGGTCTTCCAGGGTATTCCGGCTGCCTCTGGAGTCTCAGTGTCTTGGGCCAGTGTGTGCTGCTGCTGCTTCTTCTTTCTTCTTCTTTCTTCTTCTTCTTCCTTTTCTTCTTCTTCTTCCTTCTTCTTCCTCTTCTTCCTCTTCTTCTTCTTTTCTTCTTCTTTCTTCCTTCTTCTTCCTCTTCTTCCTCTTCTTCCTTCTTCTTCCTCTTCTTCTTCCTCTTCTTCTTCTCCTCCTCCCCCTCCCCCCCTCCCCTCCTCCCCCTCCTTCCCCTCCTCCCCCTCCCCCTCCTCCTCTTCCTTCTCCTCCTTCTCCTCCTTTGAAGCCGTGGATACCTTTCTGCACCGCCTTCTTGGCCTTCAAACCCTTTGCCTTGGCTTTAGCTCTAGGAGGGGCCGGAGCTTCCTTCTTCGCCCTCGGCGCCATCTTGTGACAAGGGTCCGAAGAGCTTTTCTAAAAGCAGCAGTTGGAAGATCTGTTTTGTGGGTGGTGGGTGGGCTTTTTTTCCTCCATTTGCTATCTGGATACTTGGACAGCCCCCCAGTGGGACGTGCCTCTGGCTGGAGACTGTGGAGCACTCATGGGCATCAGGTAGCATGTCCAGGGAGGAGAAGGGGGCTCTTGTTCCTGCAGATCGACGACTCTTTCCATATGATAGAAAGAAGTGTCCTGGGTGTCAACACATAACATACATGAGCAAACAGGACTGGGCCAATCTCCTCGTCCCTCCTCGAGACACTCAGCACCACAGGTGTGCACTCCTGGAAGAAGTGAAGCAAAGCTATGCAGTCTCGGGTCAGGCAAACTCAGCCAGAGGGGTGAGAACTGTGTTAGTATGAAGAGTCAAAAAAATTCACAGTCTTTATCCAAAAACTTTACTTTTTTGCTTTATTATGTTTTATTCAGATTATTAGGTTAATTTCTTTGAAATTAGCTCACAAGCCATGGCTGTGAGTTGAGTCGAGGCTCTGTTTCTTGCCAGGTGCTTCCGTTCCTGAGCCCATGTTTCTTCCTGGGTGGGTTCAAGCCAGCAGTGATGGTTCTCACTTGTACTAAGTAAGAGCAGGATCATCGAGGGAGATGAGGAATGAAGCATGTCACAAACTACTCAGTGGCTGTTAGTGTCTTTGAGCAGTTCCCATGCAATGTATGAGAGTCCAGGCAGTGATGATGTGAAATCAGTCAAGGTCAGCATAAAATCATTATTCAAGTGTAAAGTCAGACTACTGCAATAAGAAAAATCATTCTTGATTCCTTTTTACAAGTGCACTAAGCACACATATCTCAAAGCCGGTTGGAAGGATTCTAAGAGAGTGAACGAATGATTGGATTTCCATGTGACGCCACTTTCTAAAAAGAAAACCATGTAAATGAAGTGCAGTGACTCGGCATCCAGCCTTTGATTTTGGCCTTGAATCGGCAGCCAGTGAGCTGCTGCACCGCCTGCTCTCCCCTTGCCCAATCCTCCATTGTTCTAAATGTAAGCACTCTCTCATTCTAGCACAAACCTGGTGTCTGACAAGAAAGCTCATTCCTTTCCTTTCCTTGGATGACCTCTGAAACCCTGGCATGCAAAGGCACACATGTCTAGATAGGTCTTTCAGATACATCATTTGCAGCACTGCTATAGTCACACTTGGACATATACACCTTTACTGTTTTTCAATTTTTTTTTTGGAGATGGAGTTTCACTTTTGTTGCCCAGGTTGGAGAGCAGTGGCGTGATCTCGGCTCACTGCAACCTCCACTTCCCGGGTTCAAGTGATTCTCCCACCTCAGCCTCCTAAGTAGCTGGTGTTACAGGTGCATGCCACCAAGCACAGCTAATTTTTGTATTTTTAGTAGAGTTGGGGTTTCACCATGTTGGCCAGACTGGTCTTGAACTGCTGACCTCAGGAGACTGAGACCCACTTCAGTCTCCCAAAGTGCTGGGATTATAGGCGTGAGCCGCGCCTACCCTGTCTTTTCAATCTTAAAAGCCAAGCACCTAGCTGCTATTGCCCAGCACGCAGACAGTGTCCCTGATGTCAGCACCACACCTGCTGCTGCTGCCTTAGACCCTCAGACAGACAGAGTTTCGGATGGCGGAAGCACCAGGGTGGAGGGGCCTCTGTATCAGGGGTGCTGGCAGGAGACTTTTCACGTTGCCCCCGAGGACAGCCACCACCCTGGAGAGGAAGGACCAAGTGGCCCTGAGGGACACGTGCTGTCAGCTGCCGGAGAGGACCTACTGTGCACATATGGATGGACTTTCATTGCTTTTCTGTCCCCCGCAGGAGATGGATGGGCTTGTGGTCCTTTCTCTCTTCTTTTTCCTTAAGCTAGTGAATGTCTTTTAAATCTTTCTTCCTCCATAGTTCATTTGTCTTTACTTTCAGTTTTTCTCCGCTCTTTTCTGAGGCATAAAATGTTCTAGATAGAATCATAACACTTTGATACCATCTTCTTCACCTCCAGAGCCTCGTCACTTGACACCTAGTGTGCATGTTAAATACATACGTGGTGAGTGAATAAACTACTGAATTTATTTTTTGTCCACACACACGCACCACCCATGCATACCAAAGCCCCAGCAATCACGTCATTCATGAATACAAAACAGGAATATATTTCACCGTGGGAAAAATGTTCTTATTGATTCAGGATGAAAATGGAGAAGCAAGTACAGGATGATGATCTTAATGAGCTCATTTAGAGCCGAAAACAGGTACTACCTGGTTACTTTAAGTAAGGAGGGTTTATTAAAGGGACATTCATTAAAGAAATGGGGAATGTGTTACCTGGCAGGCGTCAGGAGGATAGAGGGGAAGCGTTCTCATTCTGAGTGCAGGGCAGCTCTAGGGCTGTGTGGTTCCCAGGGCAGCGGGAGCACCGGCCTCCCTTCTCTGCTCCAGTGCCACTCCCCTCCCTGGCGCTGGTGCTCCCTCTCCACCTGGGCATGACTTCTTTCTCCAGGGACCCTGTGGCCGCGGCTTCCTCACCTCAATGCTTCCCCTCCCAGGCTCTGCTCCTGCCTTCCCTTCCACTTTGCTGCCTCTGTTTTCTAACTCTGTATTTCACATTCGAACTCCCCACGGGGAGGATCTGATTGGTGTATGACAGTGGTGAAAGTTAAATTCAGCCCCGAGCTCAGAGCATGGATGTTCAAACTAATGAAAACAAGCCACACTATAACCTGCTTCAGTGACAGGCAGAAACTAACTAGTTTAGAGACGCTCCTTCGCTGGGGCTCTCCCACCACAGGCCTCTTCACGTGGATATCAGCTCCTCCTAACTCACTTCCCTTCAGGAGAAAACACAAAGGGAAGTCCAACCTCTAAGAGTGAACCTGCAAACCCAGAGGAAAGGCCCCTTTTCCCTCCCGATTCTGCCGGCCCTCCCCACCCTCACTACCTCCACTCAGTGTTTCCTCTCCCTTCCTTCTGGATTCAACTCTGATCTCGTTTCCCTCTGAGTCTGCTCCTCTCGGGGTCCTGGCAGGAGCATCTGCAGAACTGTAGACTCCACACTGATCTGGCGGATTTTCACCTTACCTCTCAGCGGCTCCCTGTACAGCTAAAGGTTGTTTGTGTTTTATAATTGTGTCACAGCCATGTTGGTCCTTAGCTGAGTGCCACAACCTCACATGCTTTCCCCTGCCCTGATTCTGTCCACTCCCTCCTCCCTGGCTGAGCAGACTCAGGCTTCCATCTTGGGAAGCTGAGGCACAAGCAAAGCCAGGCTGGCAGTGCTGACCAGTGAGGGGGCATGGCTGGAGCCCCACCCTGCAGCCCTGGAGCACATGTCCTCTGGAGTGACACCGGGCCTGCTTCCCACTCTTCATTCAGCTTGTTCAGCAGGTCAAGACACATGAGGCCAGAACAAACCTCTTCACACTGGAGAACTCGGCTTCGTTCCTGTCACCTCAATCACGTGCGTGACTGATTTCAAGTCAGAAGGACTGGTGAATGCCCTGGGCAGCGCCACGAGGTGGAAGTAGGTGGTGACGTCTTTGGTGCCTGCGGTGACAGTGTGGTGGCTCACCAACAGCCAGTCCCCCCACCCCCTTTCCTGGCTAGCAGACTCCCAATTTGTTCTGGGATAGTTGACTGAGGGAAGATGGAAGCAGTTCCACAGGAAAAATCATGATGAATCTAAACCCACCGTGAGAATCCGAGTCCCCTTAGCGAGGGATTGCATTGGGACGGTGGGAGTGGGGATATGGGGCCCCATTCTGGCCAAGGAGATATAAAGTCTGTTGGGGAATTTGGCAAAAGATGGTTCATTCTGTGGAAAATAGAGGTCCATGAAGAGAATTTACCCTTTCCTTCCTGCCTTGGCATATTGTTGTGTGAGGATGTGATGCTGGAACGGTGGCAGCTATCTTGTGACCAAGAGGAAAAAGCCTACAGACAGCAGAGAAGCTGATGCAGAGCCGTGATACCATCAAATCACTGGATCAACATGGAACTGTCTTCCTCTGTACCTACTATATGTAATAACAACCCCCCTTGCTTTAGCCGCTCTTAGTCACATGTTCTGTTACTTGCTGCCAAAACCTCCCTGACTGATGTATCAGACACCAGCACACCTCCAGACCTCCTGGTACAGGCCTGCAGTGGTGGATTTAGCCTGAGGAAGGAAGCCTGTTGCACACAGGACTGAGAAAAATGGTGGATAGGAGGGTGGATAGATTCCTCTATTGACAACCTTAGCCAAGAAACGGCACCAGTCTCCAGAAAGTGACAGGCTCTGCTGTTGTCCCCACTCATGACCCCAGATGCCACCCCGGTCAAGTGTCCCTATTTGTATCTCTCAGGAGATCATTTGAAAAGGAAACAAATGAGGAGACCCAGAAGTCAATTCCGTTGCTGAGCCACTGGGCTAGGGTGAGGTGTGGTCTCCATGGAAGAGGGAACCCACCCAAAACCGTTGTAAGCGGCCCTTCATCTGAGAAGGCCAGGCTGGAAACCCAAATGTGAGGGGCTGTGGGGTGGGGAGGGGGTGATAACCAGTGCCAGCGGGAGGAGCTGATGCCCACGCTAAGAGACCCGTGGGTGTGAGAGCCCCAACGAAGGAAAGTCTTTACAAAATAAAATCAAGTCCACCCACGCCCGAGGGAAAAGGAGCTATGACCCTTCCCAGGCCCAGAAAACACCAACCTTTGATCACGAAGGCACCTGTTGGATGAGGAAGCTCCTGTTCTTACTTTTCCTTTGGAACACTGGTCAAGGAGGAGATGGAAGACCCATGGAGAAATGGGGGCCCCTCTTTTCCCTCTGGACCTTCCAGCTCAAAGAAGCAGCAAGCTGGGAATATTATACATTTTTTTAGTTATTATGAAAATTTTCACATATGTACAAACAAAGAAAGACTACGGTAATGAACCCCCATTCATTCATCCCCTGCTCTCAACAATTACCAGTGTTCTGCCTCTTATGTTTTATCTATTCTGCCCTGACACTGTTTTTCCTAGAGTATTTTAAAGCAAATCCCAGACGTTGCATCATTTTACTGGTATGTACTTCAGTATAAGTCTCTAACAGATAAGGATATTAAAAACAAAACCACAATAGCGTTATCACAGCCAACCAAACTAATACTATTCCCATAATATCTAATATCTAATAGGTAGTCCGTGTTCAGTTTTCCCTCTGGACTCAGAAGTGAATTTTTCAGCAGATTTATTCAAATCAGGGTCTAAACAGGACCCTCGCCTTCCATTTGTGGGGTAAGCCTCTTAGCATATTGCTTTTCTCCCGATGGATTTTAGCAGCCACTAATGATTGCCGTGAAGCTCCTCTATTTCTTTCGGGGGTTGCAAAATGCTGTTTTTCTAACAATGTAATTACTTTACTATCAATTAGGTGGGTTCTTCTATTAAGCAGAATTTTCCCCCATTGACTGTTTGGTTATTCTAAAATGAAGTCTGTATATGAAAAGCAGAATAGGGCTGGGCGTGGTGGCTCACGCATGTAATCCCAGCACTTTGAAAGGCCGAGGCAGGCGGATCACTTGAGGTCAGGAGTTCGAGACCAGTCTGGCCAACATGGTGAAACCCCGTCTTTACTAAAATACAAAAATTAGCCAGGTGTGGTGGTGGGTACCTGTAATTCTATGTTGGTCCTTAGCTGAGTGCCACAACCTCCCACAGCCACTCGGGAGGCTGAGGCAGGAGAATCACTTGAACCCAGGAGGCGGTGGGTTGCAGCGAGCCGAAATGGTGCCACTGCACTCCAGCCTGGGTGACAGAGCAAGAGTCTGTCTCAAAAAGAGAAAGAAAAAAGAAAACAGCAAAATCATGCTGGATTCTCTCCATTATATGCCCATTTGTCAGAATAATGTGTAGGTGTCCTAGCAGCCTCCAAAGAGAGCTGATGAGTTTGGTATTTTTGTTTGTTTGATTGATTTAGTGTTATCATAAGCCCATGAGTTTTTCCAATACTTGACTGCCATCATCTTTCTTTTTACAATGGCCAAATTTTCCTCTGTGGTGAGCTGGTGCGCCTTCAGGTTGGGTCCTGTGTTGTTTTGAAGACCTGCTCTGATAATTCCCTTGCCTTTAGAGTCAAGAAATCTTAGGTTCATCTTGTACATTTTTGGCTCCAACTCTGACACCAATCATTTCTCCAAGGAGCCCTGGTTCCTTTTAGTGGAAAATGGTATTTACAGACCAAATCTGTCTGGAGAAGCATTTCCCTTTAAATTAAGTTGGAGCTTCAGCTATTACATGAAATTGGACATTTTTAATTACAGAAATGAGACCGTACTAAAACGGGTAGAAAGACTTCTATTTTCTGAGGCTGAGAGTCTTGGGACCTTCCCTCCTAACTCACATCTAGCTCTGGGCAAGTGAATTAACATTTCTCTCTTTTTTTTCTTTTTTGAGATGGAGTCTTGCTCTGTTGCCAGGCTGGAGTACAGTGGTGTGGTCTCAGCTCACTGCAACCTCCGACTCCCTGGTTCAAGTGATTCTCCTGCCTCAGCCTCCTGAGTAGCTTGGATTACAGGCATGCGCCACCACGCCCAGCTAATTTTTGTATTTTTAGTAGAGACAGGTTTCACCATGTTGGCCAGGATTGTCTCAGTCTCCTGATCTCGTGATTCACCTGCATTGACCTCCCAAAATTCTGGGATTACAGGCGTGAGCCACTGCGCCCGGCCATTAATTAACATTTCTAGCCTCAGGTTTTCTCATTTGTAAATGAGAATAGCAACACCTACCTCAATAGGCTATGATGAGAATAAAGTAAGAGAGTTCACGTGTAAGGATCTTCATCTAATGCATGTTCATCCAGCAGTGGTAATAGTGATAGTTGTCATCTCTGAAGCCCAGAGCAGAGACCCACCCTGCCAGAACACCAGGGAATGCCTGGGTACTGGAAATTACCCAGAGAATGGAGGGTTCAGAATGGATGGCCAGATGGGAACTGGCACAAGCCATCTCACAGCTGAACAAGGGTTCGCCATGCACATGTGCGAATGTGTAGATACACATGCGCGTGCACAAACACTGCTCTGAAGCAGCACACCCCACACTGCAGGCTGGGGGCCATACTGAGAGCACGCCAGGCATTCTGATGATGTGTGGGCTATTATTAACAGTAATTGCAGTGATCACATACGAAGCCAGCTATCGCCCTGCAAATGTGTGGGGTAGCAGCCAACCTTTGGGAGTACTGAACACATGATTGCATCCGGCCGTGAAAGAAAAGAAACGGCATGCGTCTGGCCTCATTTAGAGGTTTGGTGGTGATTTTACCCACTGCTTCGTGTGATGCTTCTGAACATAGCTGGCCAAGTGACCTGCAACTGAAGAGACACAGGGCTTCAGATGACAAAATGAAGCCCAATTCCCGGCCTTTCCTAGGACAGCACATCAGGTATGCAAAGTAGTTATGAGTGCCAGGAATATCTCCATGTGGAGAATGAAATAGAAAAGAGCGTGGCCACGAAGGCAGGCATGTGTCTGTGAGGAAGAACTGTTTTTGCTTCCTGCCCACTGAGATTTGGGGTTGTTGGTTATGACTCACTACTGCAGCAGAAGCTCACTCATACATGGTAGTGTTTCAGAATGCCTGGCACTGCGTGGTGAATAACTAAATATTATTAATTTTAAAAAGCCTAGATGGCAAACAAACTATGCTGTCTCTACTCACACAATTTTTCTCTGCTGAACAGATCCTCCGAGCACACTGGGTGGGAGGCAGAGGGTGCAGGCTCGGGGCGGGAGCCCTGGGATGCTGAAGTCCCAACAGGGTCCAGGCCTCATGTCCCTCCAGCTCCCTCAGCCCCTCATTCGGGATGTGCATTGGACCTTTCTCTATATTGGTGCTGTTTCTTACCAGGACTGTTTTTACTCCTGCCTCTGGTGGTGCTTAGGGAGGACCACTTGGAGCCATGTCTCTAACTTTGGCTCCATGAGCCTCCTGCCCACCCAGTTCTCCTGCCTGGAGGGCACTGCAAGGCCTGCATTAATCAGGGTTCTTCAGAGAAACAGAGCCACACATCGCTGAAACACCCTACACTGACAGGACGGGTGTAAATAGACAGCGGGATATATTTGAAGAAATTGAGCTGGGAACCGTGTGGCTCATGCTTGTAATTCCAGCACTTCAAGAGACTGAGGCAAGTGGATTGCTTGAGCCCAGAAGTTTGAGACAAGCCTAGGAAACATGACAAAACCCTGTGTCTACCAAAAAAAAAAAAAAAAAAAAAAAAAATTAGCTGGATGTGATGGCGCATGTAGTCCCAACTACTCGGAAGGCTGAGGAGGGAGGATTGCTTGAATCCGAGAGATCAAGGCTGCAGTGAACGGTGATTGTGCCACTGCATTCCAGCCTGGATGACAGAGTGAGGTCCTTTCCACACCCCCCATCCCCAAATACACACAAATAAATGGGCTCTATGATTGTTGGGGTTGTCAAGTCCACATTTCATGGAGCAGGAGACCCAGGCAAGAGTTGATACAGCTCAGGTCCAGGGGCAGTCTGGAGGCAGCATGCCCTCTTCAGGAGGCTTCCATCTTTTAACTCCTTTAACAGACTGAAAGGAAGCCCAACCCCATTAGGGAGGGAATCTGCTTTACTCAAGTCTACTGATTTAACTGTAAATTGCGTCTAAAAATGCCTTCATTGCAACATCAACACTGGCGTTTGACTATCTGGTGGCCTGGCGATGTTGACGCATGAAATGCAGCATCCCAGGGCCTTCCCCAGCATGAGAGGAGGCAGCCACCAGAGCTGACCTCCATCCCACAGGTCCCCTGAAGCAGCTGGAACGTGAGTAACAACACTGTGACAGTGCTTCTCTGACTCAAAGGCATTCTGAGTTGGAAACAAAACTGGTGCCTAAGTTAGGTGGAATTGCCAGTCACCTGAAGAAGCGGTGGAGGCAGGAGGAAGTCGAGGATTTTGTTCACAGCTCACTAAGATGCTTCTGTGTTGGGCTCTGCAAAAGCCTGTTCGGTGGACTTCACTCAGGGTTCCTGAAAGCTGCCCTCAACCTGAACGCAAGCACGTAAGGAGACTCGAGGAACATCTGGTGAAGAAGTGCGAGACCTCAGAAAGACGACTGTGTCTTCACTCTTCGCCTCTGGGGAGTGCGTTTGAGGGCAGGACTGTGGCACACTGTGGTGGGTTAAGCATTCGTTGCCACTTCTCTCATCGAGAGGTAGAGGCGACTTCCCCTCCCCGTGAATCTGCACTGACCTATTGACTTGCTTGGCTAATAGAATGCAGAATCGCTGTGCCAGTTCTTGGGAAAGCCTGGAAATGTCACGTTCCTGAACTTGGAACCCAGCCACCATGACGTAAGGAAGCCCAAACTGTTCTCCTGAAGACAGCAGCCATATGGGGGACCCTGGAGGATGAGACACTACATAAGGACAGAGATTCCTGGGTTGGGGTGCGAACCCACAATCTCCAGTGTACAGCTGGCACCCAGCCCTCAGATGTGCGAGGCACCTTCATGGTCCTCCCGGCCAGCCCAGCCCCAAGACAGACACATTGATGGGAGCAATCCGTGGGGACACCCATGAAGAGCCACCCACGCAGGTCACAGAACCATGGGAAATCATGAAGTGTTATTTTGAGTCACTATGTTTCACGGTGATTTGTTATTCAGCAATAGGTCATTGAAACACATACACATAGAGTGGCAAGACAGAAGAAATTTATCCAGGAAAACATTCTGCTCTCAGGAGACGAGGGAGAATCAAGATTTGATACAAAGAAGTGACCCACTCGTGATTGACTTTGATGAGAACTGTGCAAAGAATGTGAAAGAGTCTAATGACTGGAGAAACAGAACAATTTTGGGGCACAAAAGTTTCTGAGTGCGGGAGAGAATCCCATCTTTGTCATAGCTGGCTGCAGACTTTGGGCCATAACTTTTCTGACTTGGGGCTTGGAAGGCACCCTGGAGTTATGACTCTCAGAGCTCTGACGAAGGGCAGTTTGCCATGTGGGGGGCCTGCAGGGGGAATGGTGTCGGTGGAAACATGGAGGAATATCTGAAATGAGAGCCCAGCCCCTCCATCCTCATGGGCCTCTGAGCAGTGGCAGCAAGAAGTTTTGATGAAACAGAAAAGGATGAAAACAAAGATGTTCTGATTGAATTTCATGCTCCTACTGTGATGACTTTAGCAACCTGGAGCCCAGGCATAAATAACTCAGGGCTGGGCATGGTGGCTCATGGCTGTAATTCCAGCACTCTGGGAGGCTGAGGCAGGTGGATCCCTGAGGTCAGGAGTTCAAGACCAGCCTGGCCAACATGGCAAAACCCCGTCTCTACTAAAAATTCAAAAATTAGCTGGGTGTGGTACCGAACGCCTGTAATTCCAGCTACTTAGGAGGCTGTGGTAGGAGAATCGCTTGAGCCCGGGAGGCAGACATTGCAGTGAGCTAAGATCATGCCACTGCACTCCAGCCTGGGAGAGAGAGCGAGATTTCATCTCAAAAAAAAAAAAAAAAAAAGAACTCAGGAGGAAAGTACACCCAGGTCTGGTTATTATCAGAGCCACATGAAACCACAGCCAGTGATGTGCCCTCCTCACGGGCAGCCTGAAGCTTCCTGATGGACTACTTTTCCCCATCAGTAAGAGGTTAAACTCAGAGTGATGAAGGCAGAGGGGAAACAAGTGAAGTTATTAGCTGGCTACAACGAGCTATATCTGCCCTGTAATCAAAAACCAAAATGCCCAGAAAGCTCACTAATGCCATAGCCAAAGGAAGCGCTTTGTAACAGGCCCTTCCAGTTGGGACAGGAAAACCAGCGGATGCTGGACTACCACAGGGGAGAGGTGCATTTCCTTCAGGATCTGAGGACAGCATGGATGGGATCTGAATCGTGCTGAGTTTCTTAGCTGCTGTCTCTACGGGGACATGAAGACCAGCTGATGTTGACAGTTTGGGGAAAAGTTGTTTGTATTGAAGCAAATGTGGGGTTGGGGAGATTACATTTGGAACAGTGAAAATAAATGTTATAATATTATAATTTCAACAATTATGTTTTAATGTGATTCAATTTTTAAATATTTAAAACGTAAATGTATTTTAAAGTGTTATAATTTTCATTTCATTTTATTTATGGTAATATTTACTGACTAGAAATTATTAATTTTTATATAATCAGACTTATGAATGTTTTCCTTTCCTCACCATACATTTTTAGTAGACTATTTTTTAGAGTAGCTTTAGGTTCACAGAAAATTGAGTTGAAGGTACGGAGAGTTTCCATATACCTCCTGCACCCCCACCCCACCAAACCACCCCTTACTATCAACATCCCATAAGAAAGTGGTGCATTTTTTACAATCGATGAGCTTACACGGACACATCATTATTCCCTAGAGTCCATAGTTGACATTCGTTCACCCTTGGTATTGAACGTTCTATGGGGCTGGACAAATGTACAGTGACATGTCCCCACCACTGTAGTTTACCCATCATACAGAGTAGTTTCACTGCCCTAACAATCCTGGGCTCTACCTGTTCATTCCTTCTTCCTCCCATTTTTTATTTTTTCATAGTTGTGACTTTCCCAGAGTATCATATAGTTGGAAATCATATATTATACAGCCTTTTCAGATTGATTTCTTTCACTTAGTAATATGCATTTAAGGTTCCTCTATGTTTATTCATGGCTTGATAGTTTAGTTCATTTCTTTTTAGTCCTGAAAAATATTCCATTGTCTGGATGGACCACAATGTATTTGTCCATTCACTTACTGAAGGACACCTTGGTCGCTTCCAAGTTTTAGCAGTTATGAATAGAGCTGTCACAAACATTTGTGTGCAAGTTTTTGTGTGGACATAAATGTATGGCTTTTAATTCACTGAGTAAATACCAAGGACCACAATTGCTGTCTTGTATGGTAAGAATATGTTTAGTCTTGTAAGAAACTGTCCAATTGTCTCCCAACATGGCAGTACTATTTTACATTCCCACCAGCAAGGAATGAGAGTTCCTGTTGCTCCACGTCCTTGTCAGCATTTAGTGTTGTCAGTGTTCTGAATTTTAGCCATTCTAATAAATATGTAGTGGCATCTCACCATTGTTTTCATTTGCATTTCCTTGATGACATATGACATATGATGTGGAGTATCTTTTCATATGCCTCCAGAGTAGCTGGGACTGCAGGCAAGTACCATCATGCCTGGCTAATTTTTGTATGTTTTTGTAGAGATGGGGTTTTGCCATGTTGCCCAGGCTGGTCTTAAAATCCTGAGCTCAAGTGCTCTGCCCACCTTGGCCTCCCAAAGTCCTGGGATATAATATTTACATGGCCATAAATATTTGTTGACTGAATAAAATGAAAGAATGTGGTTCTCTGTTTGTCAATTAATTCAGTCTGTTTTGTATGGATTTTTTAAACATTATATTTGTTTTCTTTATGAGACTGCACAATTTAAAGGCAGAGACCATACTTCAAATGAAATATGTTGAGTCATATATTCACACATTCAACAAGTATTTATTGAGTGGCTACTGTATACTTGCTGGACACTGTGCAAGGCATAAAGGATACAGACAGATTTGATCCCTGTTCCTGTGAAATTTTCAGCTCACTCACGAATGAAGACAACAAAATAAGGAATAAAATTAAATAGAGTGCTTATTTTAGTAGGAGATCCCTATGTTAATTCTCTCAGATTAACATAGTGCCTGACATACAATTGTTTTTGAGTCAAATAGTTCTTCAATATGAGCTCTGTTGAGACTGTCACATTACTACTGAGAGATTATAAAGAAATTAATTTCATGCTTGTTTTCATAATTGTTCCCAATTCAACCTCAAAATTAAAATGGAAATAAAAAATGTTATTCTAGTGACACACTTAGACCAAGCTAATATAAATCTTAAATCAGCTTAAGTAGTAATAAGATTCAGCATCTGTTGTCTCCAGAAGACACTGTTATGTGTTACTGCCCAAGAGCAAGCACTTGTTCTCAGCTCAGCAAATGACCCTGCCCACAGTGAAGTACTACCTTTTTCTTCAAACTCCAATCCAGTTCATCTCTCCAAGCTCAACTGCATTCTCCTCTTCTCTCCCTAGAATCTCCCTTGTGGATTTCAGGCCTCGAGTGTACAGCTCCCCATCTGGACTCTCGTGAAGGTCATGGTAAACAACACACAGAGCATCCCTTTGTCACGGGCTCAGCTGGGGCGTCTCCCTCCCTCACCAAGCCCCGCCAGCCTCGAGCAGCACATCTGCGGTGGACAATGAGTTTCATTTCACATTTTGGCTCTGCTGTAGGCATGATCATGGGGACGGAATACACACCCCTAGGATAATAAACAAGGGACTGTTCAAGAACAAATATCAAAATAAAGACAAAAGGAAGGAGAAGATGTTTGTCTCTCTGTTCTTCCAGTTTCCCGGCATTTCTTCACAGGCTTCACGAAAAGCCCCAGTTCCGTCTACCGTAATGTTTCCCACCTTCAAATGCTTCTCTGGCCTAAAATGTGCTTTCTCTGGCATGTCTGTCCTGTTAAGCTTTATCCAATGGCCCCGGACAAGGGACAGCAGTGTACAGGGAGGATGTTGCTGCTGGGGTCACCGGTAGGGTGAGCCCAGAGCAGCAGGGGGAGGCTGGAGTGGAGTCCAAGCAGAGCTGTGGCCCCTGCTCCTGCTGTGGGAGGAGTCAGTGTTGTGGGGTGACGCTTGGGAGTCAGGTGTTATGGGATGGTTGTGGGGAGTCCAGCAAGACAGAGAAGGGAGAAAAGTCAAAGGGTGCTCCCAGGGGGTCTTCCCAAAGCACTGCCTCCCATGTGGGCAGCTCTCTTCTCCTCCCCATCCGCAGGGCTTCTGGAAGGTCTCCTGCAGAGGCTATCTTTCCCTGAGTTGGTCCTTATTCACCTTATTCACCTGAGTCACAGGGACTCAGAGCTCAAGGGGTGCGTCTTGAGCATGTCACTGAACCAGGTAACTCATTCTGCCTCCGTGTTCGTGGGGTGCACACAGAAAGGTCCACAAAAGTCATGTGTTTGCTCAGACAGAGGCCCCACAAACAGGGTTGTGTGTGCTGTATTTTCTTTCTTTCTTTTTTTAGAGACAGGGTCTCACTCAAGTGATCCTCCTGCGTCAGCCTCCCAAAGCACCGATATTACAGGTGCGAGACACCACGCCTGGCCCTGTGTTCTGTATTTTCTTTTCCACATACACAACAACACGCTTACTTTTTTATTAGTAGAGTAACCAACTCCTCCTGGTTTGCCAAGGACTTTCCTGATTTTGAAGCTGAAAGTCCCATATCTTGGGAAATCTCTCTGTTTCAGCAAATTGAGATGGTTGGTCACATCCTATCAAGGAAATTTGTAAATTACAAATTTATCATCAAGAAAATTTGTAACATGTCCATATGTCCTCTTTAGGTAGGGTCTGTGTTTTGCTGCCTTTTTTGTCCCCTGGCTGGAGCAGCCAGCCTTGGGCATAACAAATAGTCACCATTCACTTGAGAAGTTATTCCTCTCCGCTGGTAGAGGTGGAGTGTGCTGACTGTCCATGCACTCTCAGTGGTCTTGCATTTAGTACTTAGCCGAGGTAGAGGTATAGTGAGAGGATGTAGGACAGAGATTTTTCCTGCATAAAAGAATCTGAGGGCTGGGTGCGGTGGCTCACACCTATAATCCCAGCACTTTGGGAGACTGAGGTGGTTGGATCACCTGAGGTCAGGAGTTCGAGACCAGCATGGCCAACATGGTGAAACCCCATCTCTACTGAAAATACAAAAAATAGCTGGGTGTGATGGCGCATGCCTGTAACCCTGCTACTTGGGAGGCTGAGGCATGAGAATTGCTTGAACCCAGGGGGCAGAGGTTGCAGTGAGCAGAAATTGTGCCACTGCATTCCAGCCTGGGCAACAGAGTGAGACTCCATCTCAAAAAAAGAAAAAATGAAAGTAGCCTAATATTTGGATTAATATTTGAAAGATTTGGTAAATAAATCAATAAACTCTGAAGGGGGAAAGAGTGACTTCATTTCAGTTATTTGAAAAGGAGGTAGAGGCCAGGCACGGTGGCTCAAACCTGTAATCCCAGCACTTTGGGAGGCCGAGGCGGGCGGATCATGAGGTCAAGAGATCAATACCATCCTGGCCAACATGGTGAAACCCCATCTCTACTAAATATACAAAAATTAGCTGGGTGTGGTACTGAACGCCTGTAGTTCCAGCTACTTGGGAGGCTGAGACAGGAGAATCGCTTGAACCTGGGAGGCAGAGGTTGCAGTGAGCCAAGATCACCCCACAGCACTCCAGCCTGGAGACAGAGTGAGACTCTGTCTCCAAAAAAAAAAAGAGAGGTAGAAATATTTAATAAAGAACACTTTTGATGGGCAGAAAGATGGAAGGATTAAACAGAAAGACCCTTTAGCCTCTGGATTTTATAAGCTTTTCCAACATTATGAAGATGTATGTGTCTCAGGGAAATAATGTGATACAGTTTGAAGATTAATTGGTGAATTTTCCTCATCTACAGAATGCGAGGCTGAAGGAGAGAGACAAGACTCGACCTGCACTTCCCAACCTCAGCCTCTTTAGGCGACATCTGTGTGGTAGTATTTATTATTCATGAGTGAGCTTTAAAACAAGAAAATTTGAGGATCAAATAGGATCTTTCAGGAATAGGGACTACTGGGCATGACTTGTTTATGGCATTCAGTAAAGGATGGTGAAATAGACGTGTGATTGATTTTAAAGGCACTACAACTTTCCTTCGTTTTAAACATCGCATTTGGCTAAAGAAAATCAGTTTCTTTCCCAAGCTTTTAAAAAAGGATATAAAGATGCTGCTTGGCTTACATATGACAAAAAACAAAAAAAACAAAAAAAAGAAAAAAAAAAGCAGCACACAAACAGCACACATATGCCACGAAGTCACAATTATCTATTTATTCTGGGATTAGACACAGGGCTGCACCAAGAACAGATTAAAATGCTCTGACTTCATTAGTTTAATTAGGGAGTTTCAAATTAGATTTTTGCAGCTAAATTCTTTGGCCATGCAGAGTGAGCAGCTGTTGCTCAGACACTGGTCTCAAAGGTAGAGCTCCCATCGCCATGGTCTGCAGAGCGCCTGCCCCTCCCAGGCTGGCCCCAGTGAACCACCGTCGGGAAAGCCCATGAGGCCACATCCTGCAGTCCCCGCTTGCGGCACCTATAGAACCACTTCAAACGTTATTTCTAAGAGAGACCCCATTGACCTCTCCGATTATTAGTCAGACATGTGTTAAGCACTGCAGCAGGACTGGCTAGATCATATGCAGTGCCCAGCGAAAAATAAAAATGCAGCGCTCCTTGTTCAAAAGGTATTAAGAATTTCAAAACTCACCAGCAGGGCATTAGCCCAGCATGGGCCTGGTGCAACCAATGCCGCATGCCACGAAGCCTCCCTGCTTTGCAGTCTGAATCACGCGCACCATCTGAGCTGGGGTTCTTTCTCCCCAACCCTCTCTCCTCTCAGGTTCTGCCACACTCTTCTACACAGGAAGCATGCTGAGTTTGACAGTCACTGTGTTCTGTACACAATGCGTAGATGGTGGATTATTTGTCAGGTGAGGGTTTCTTTATTTGTACATCATGATATAATCCCTAAAAGCTGCTATTCATGAAAGGACATGTACTATTCCTGACCAAAGAATACCAAAATGTCCTCCAGCCTAAGATTCAAATATTGTTGAATATCTTTGAGATTCTCAGCCATGAAGACATAAATACTATTTATAGAGATCTGAAAGACTCACAATGCAAACCTATGTTCCGATTTAAAAAAAAAGAATCTGAAAATGAACGAGCTCATGGACCTAATTGTACAACAGAGATTTTGTAAAAGATCTTTCTCAGCAACAGTATTCTGTTACTTGGGCATCACAATGTCCAGTAAAGTAGAGAGAGGTACCCAGACAAGTAAGCTGGAGGTCATTTGGAAGATTAGCAAGCCAGCTATGATGTCAGGGTGGCACCAAGTTCCAAACAAATTAAAGATCTACAGAGTAGAGCCATCAACCAAGCTCTGATCACTCCCCTGCGTAGCCTTCTCCTTCTCCCCTCAGCTGTGAGTTTTCCATAAGATGAGTCCTTTACCCTCTTTCCTACCCTTCTCTGGTTCTTCATTATTTTTTCTCAGCAATTTCGTGCACTCCCATTGCTTTGACTGCTATCTCTAAAAAGAAGGCTCAGATAATTATTCCAGTCTGATTTTTCCCAGTGTTAGCTGTGCGTCTCCACGTACCCTACGGCCACCTTGACCCTCCTGTGCCAGATGCTCCTGAAATTCAACTGGAGAAAAATGAACAGCAACTCCCAACTCCCCTAGTCATTACATGTCAGCATCCTTTAGTTCTCTTTTCTTTCCTCTGTTCACCCTTCACGTTCAGCCAGGTGATTACAATGTGGCGCGATGCCCAGTGTTTTTAGAATCTACTCTTTCTTCCTGTCTGGCAACAGATGGGAGACCGAGCTCCATGTTCACGTCCTTATTTGCCCCCTTTAATCTGCCTGCCTACAGACAATCATAAACTCCCTCCTGCCCCAAAACTTTAATATTTCCTTCTGCCCACAGAATAAACCCTTTAATTTTGTATTTATAGCCTTCCTTAAACTAATCTTAATCTGCCTTCAAGCTTCCCCACCCAATAACTACTCCTTTGTGAATCTTCCCCTCCAGCCTGAATCGGCACTCACACATTTTGAGGACACTGCACTCTTCCCTATCGTCAGCTATTCCTGTCCTGCCCACAGACCTCTGCTGTGTTAGGAAGGCCTCTTCTCCACATTTGCTCCACACCAGGGAAGCACCCCTGGCTACCCCTGTAAGGGGTCATTGTCCTCGTTTGGAGGGTCTGAATCCCACTGAACTGTGCCTTTCAAATGGCACTTTTTCCACCTTTGCCTTTGTCATAGGCAAAGCTTCTGTCCTGGATTCTGTAAGCTACTTGAGGACAGGGCTTGTGTCTTATTTTGCTTTCCTGAGCTCAGTAAATAGCTTTGAATATTAGCGACTAGATGCAGACATGGTTATCACAACTGTCACATCCAGCTATATAAGTGGCTCTATCAACATCATGTTTAATGTCATCACTGACAAGGTCTGAGAATGTGGTCTGTTAAGTCACGTCACCACCTCTTGCTCTCTCTGTTGCTACTGCCTTAGCCCAAACCACCAGGAACCCTCATAACTGGCCCTCCCATGCCACTTTATCCCCACATCATCTTCACAGGTACAAGAAGAAATTGTCAGCATACGGCCAGATGCCGTGGCTCACCCCTGTAATCCCAGCACTTTGGGAGGCTGAGGGCGGGCTGATCACCTGAGGTCAGGAATTTGAGACCAGCCTGGCCAACATGATGAAACCCCGTCTCTATTAAAAATACAAAAATTAATTGGGTGTGGTGGCGGGCGCCTGTAATCCCAACTACTCGGAAGGCTGAGGCAGGAGAATCACTTGAACTGGGGAGGCGGAGGTTGCAGTGAGCTGAGATTGCACCTTTGCACTCCAGCCTGGGAGACAGAGTGAGATCCAGTCAAAAAGGAAGGAAGGAGGGAGGGAGGGAGGGAGGAAATTGCCTCCATACAGAGAACTGATCTCTTATAGTGATTTAAAAAAATGAAAGAATAGTGTCTGCATGGACCACCTACAAGAAACTTCTTGCACATTAGTAACAGGGAGTTATTCTGGTGCTTCATGCTGTTGGAGGGAGGAAGGGAAGAAAGAAGCTTATTCAAGTACAACCCACCTACAAACTCCCTGTCTGTTCTCAGAGGAGCTGTGAATAGCTGTTGTGCTTCTGAGACATCCGAAAGATGTGTGCGTGACTCCAAGGCTTGTCTATGGAATTTCAGCAATATCACTTCAGATAGAAATATTAGGAGCCTTTCCCCATCCTCTTGAATTCAAGTCTGTCAGCTGCAGAAAGGCTGCAGGGAGTAATGGTTTCAGATTGATTAGTCAGAAGCTAAATGTTTAACAGAGGTAGCAAGATGAATGCTTTCTCTGGGTAGCCCCCTGAGTTTTGCTAGTTTGCCAAAAGGGGACCCATCTATATTGAAAAATGTGGTTCTCGGTGCAGGTACTTGCTGCAGGTGAGTTGGGGACCTGTAGGGGGCCTGAACCCAGCAGGTGCACCCTGCACACACTCACAGGCAACAGGGTACTCACCTACCCTCCTTGTGCCTTCTGCGCCCTTCTAGAAATCTTGCTGGTGTGTCACGGAGGCAGACTACCAACAGGAGGAGAAGTCAGAACAGCGAGATCTGCCTTTTACAAATGTTTGAACCTTCCAGCTTCCATTTTGAGGCGATGGTTACCTCGCAGGGTAAGGAGGGCAGGAGCACCCACTGGCAAGCTCGCCACCTCCGCCTGGAGGGGAAAGGAAACTGCAGCTGCCCTGTCCACACTGGCTGCTCCCTGATTTTTGATTTTTTTAAAAAATTTTCTGAATAGTAAAATTTCCATTTACCTGGGTACCTGGGCTCCAAATATGCGCTATCTTTGCGTAATCTCTGAAAACTTGGTAAAGACAGCAAATTTGTGTAGAAGAATACAAATCACCCAGCGTCCTCTCCAGAGCTAGCCGCTGCTACTGTTGATTAAATTTCCCTTGATGCACATTGACTTACATGGTTGACACTACCCTGGGTATAGTTTCAAAATTGTGTCTTGCTTTTTCCTTGCTCAGAAGGGAATGGGGAGATATGTTATCATAAGCATTTTCCCATGCCGTGAAAAAATTCTTCACACAATAATGCGAGAGGAAATGTATATTATTAGCAACTGATATGAGAATTCCTTTTAGGGAAAACTTGCCTTTTTAAAGAAGAAAGCGCTGAGGAGGAGCGTGGGGAATCATTTGTCAGTTGCTCCAGGGAGTAGAGGAAGGAAGCAAGAGCGAGTGAGAGACGGAGCCAAACTGCGCAATCCCAACCCCGTCCAGCAGCTGCACAACCACAGTCAATCACACAAATCATGAAACGCTTGAGGGATAGAGGAGCTGAATTAAGGCAGCCCTGGGCAGGGCACAGCCAGAAAAAAGCACTTGAAAAGAAGCTCTTGGTAATCTACAAAGTTAATGGGAAAGATTTGCATTTTCATGAATTGTGGAAGGGAGAATCAGGGCATGTTAATCAGATATCAGAGAGACCCCTCCGGTCCCTCAGCTGGCATCAGGTGAATGTTGGCAAAGTCTTGGTGGTTACTCCGTGTTCCATGAAACACCAGTGTCCTTTAACTAACAGTTTGAACAAGTTTGTGTTCAGATTATCTACTTGGACTTTGAAATCACAAGGTTGCATGGCACAAGCAGTTTAAATTAATACCTGGTCATCCTGAGAATGTCTGTGAATCTCCAGCTCTACAGGCAAAGGTGTGAGAGCCTCTTCTCTGCACCCTCACCTGCCAGCACCCACTTGCTGTTTAGAATCTACTCCATATGCCACTGCCTCCATGAAGCCTTTTGTGATCTGACCAAGTATAAATAATCTGTCTTACAAACCTTATAATGTCTCATGTTCCCTGCACCCAGGCAGTGATTCTATTTTGTTTCATATTATGACTATTAGCATGTATACCTTCTCCTTGAGCTATGCTGTAAGCAGCTTGAAGGTAGACTCTTGTGGCTTTCTTTTGCTTGCTGTAAAATAAATAGTGAAGGGGAGCAGAAGCCCATGTTTCTTGAAAAGAGTGGGCAGCCTCTGCTGCTCTGATTTCATGTCTCCTGACCCAGATTCAAAAACGATCAGGTTCTGAGATCCTGCTGTTATAACTGATTCGGTGCCTGCATCACTGAGGTTATCTCTGGAGAACTCTAGAGAACAGAAAGCTGTAAATGGGTGAACAGTGTTGAGGCAGAAAGGGCATGAGATGGGGCGAGATTCCAGCATGGAGTGTTAAAGAAATTATTTGAGAAGGGAAGTTGTGATTGCCAGGAGTCAGCAGGGCCTCAGCAAGAGCACCCTGGCCGGATGCAGTGGCTCACACCTGTCATCCCAACACTCTGGGAGGCTAAGGCAGGAGGATGACTTGAGCCCAGGAATTTGAAGCCAGCCTGGGCAACAGAGCAAGACTCTATCCATACAAAAACACAAATTAAAAAAGTTAGCTGGGCATGGTATTGCATGCCTATAGTCCCTGATACTCGGGAGGCTGAGGCGGGAGGATCACTTGAGCTCAGGAGTTGGATGCTGCAGTGAACTATGATCTTGCCACTGCACTCTGGCCTGGGTGACAGAGTGAAACCCTCTCTCTAAAACAAAACAAGACAAATTCAGAGTGACCTAATTGTTTTTTGCTGCCAAGATCATGGGTGAGCACAGTGCTGGTGATGGTTCTTTTGATGCTCCTGAGTCAAGCAGTAAAAACGTGGGCTGGATGCTTAGACAAGTTGGTGGATCCAGAATTGTCTAAACAATTCTGCCTTATAAGTTTATGTAGGTTGCAGATCAGTGGATTTTAAAATGGAGAGAGGTTTTCCATGGTGTTCCTCAGAGCTATCTTCTTGTAGATGAACAGGCCAGCAGTTTTATCAATGACTTGGAAGAAACTGTGGAAAGAGGAGGTAAGTCATGAGTCAAATGTAGCTTTGACTGAAAGCTGGGTGGACCACGAGTGCAGTGGAAGATGAAATCCATGAATGAGAGTGCTAGGTCAAATTTCATAAAATATAATTTAACTGGGAGAGAGATCCAAGATGGCCGCTTAGCAGCAGCTCAGGATTGTAGCTCCCAGTGAAAGCACAGAAAGCGAGTGGACGCCACAATTTTAGATGAATTTTTGTTGCCCACAGACTGGGAGATTCCCGGCGGAGGAGCCACACGGGTTACCACGGTGACTCTTTTGGCCGGCGCAGCGCTTCTCGGTGTGGAGTATATGGTACTGGGTGCCCTTTTAGTCAGGCTCAGTTGGTCCTATCCCCACAAGGAGAACAGCAATTGAAAGCGCTGAGGACGGAGAAAGCACAGCTGTACCCGGGAAGGCCCAGCTCTGTGGGGAAGCAGTGCCCCCCGAAGGAAAACTAAGAAACAGAAAAAACTTCATCACCAACAAGCCGGACATCCACTCAGATACCCAATCTGAAAGTCAGCAATTACAAAGATGACAGGTGGATAAATCCACAAAAATGGGAAGAAACCACTGCAAAAAGGCTGAGAACACCCGAAATCAGAATGCCTCTCCTCCTACAGGGGATCGCAGCTCCTCATTAGCAAGGGAACGAGGTCTGACGGAGAATGAATGTGATGATCTCACAGAATCAGGCTTCAGAAGGTGGATAATAAGAAACTTCTGTGAGCTAAAAGAACATGTTCTAACCCAATGCAAAGAAACTAAGAACCTTGAA
>CAUYQU010043687.1:0-29316 GCA_963574635.1 Cheracebus regulus | reverse complement strand
TTGCATAGGTACACACGTGGCAGTGTAATTTGTTGCCTTCCTCCCCTTCACCTATATCTTTACAATTTTTATGTCTTCTGTATTAATCACTTTATCATTATATTATTACCTTCTTTGTCTCTTCTTAGAGTTTTTATCCTGAAATCTATTTTGTCTAAGTATAGCTACTCTTGCTCTTTTTTAGTTTCCATTGGCATAGAATATCTTTTTCCATTCTTTTCAGGCTATGTGTATCCTCATAGGTGAAACACGTTTCTTATAGACAACAGATCATTGAATCTTGTTTTCTCATCATTCAGCCACTCTATGTCTAGAGTTGGAAAGTTTAGTCCATTTACATTTAAAGTTGTCATTGATAAGTAGGGACTTACTCCTGCCATTTTGTTATTTACTTTCTGGTTGTCTTGCAATCTTCTTTCCCTTTTCTTCCTTCCTATGTTCTTTTTCATGAAGGTGATTTTCCCTGGTGGTATGATTTCTTGCTTTTTATATTTTGTGTATGTGTAGTATGATATTTTATTTGAAGTTAACACAAGGCTTATAAAACATTATTTTATAACCAATTTTTTAAAAATGAATGACCCTGTAATACTGTTTGCATTAAACACACACACACAAAAACTAATAGAAAACAATCAGCACTTTAATTTCATCTCTCCACTTTTTGACTTTCGGTTGTCTCACTTTACATCTTATTATACTGTCTGTGTCTTGAAAAGTAGTTGTAGCTATTATTTTTTAATGGCTTATCATTTTGTCTTTCTACTTTAGTCAAGGGAATTTTTCACACCACAATTACAATGTTACACTATTTTGTGTTTTTCTGTGTGCTTACTATTACCAGTGAATTTTATACCTTCACTTAACTACTTCTTGCTCATTACCATCCTTTTGCTTCAGATTAAAGAACTCCCTTTAGTATTTCCTGTAGGACCGGTCTGGTGTTGATGAGATCCCTCAGCTTTTGTTTGTCTGGGAAGCTCTTATTTTTCCTTCATACTTAAAAGATATTTTTACCAGATATACTATTCTAGGGTTAAAGTTGTTTTTGTTTTTTGTTTTACATTTTTTCTTTCAGTACTTTAAATATCTCATGCCACTCTCTCCTGGCCTGTAAGCTTTCCACTGAGACGTCTGCTGCCTGTTCTATCAGAGCTCCATTTTATATTATTTGTTTATTTTTTCTTTTTGCTTTTAGGATATTTCCTTTATCTTGGACTTTTTGAAGTTTGATTATTAAATGCCTTGAGGTAGTCTTCTTTGAGTTATGGTAGTGCATATCTTCTTGTACCTGAATGTTGATGTTGTTCTCTAGGTATGGAAAGTTCTCTGATATTAGCCCTTTGAATAAACTTTCTAAGCCTATCTCTTTCTCTGCCTCCTCTTTAAGGACAGTAACTCCTTTTGAGGTTGTTTTCTAGATCTTGTAAAGTATACTTCATTCTCTTTTCTTCATTTTTCTTTGGTCTCCTCTCACTGTGCATTTTCAAATAGCCTATCTTCAATCTCAAAAGTTATTTCTTCTGGTCAATTCCACTATTATGAGACTCTGATGCATTCATCAGAATGTCACTTCCATTTTCAAACTCTTGAATTTCTGCTTGATTCTGTTTAATTATTTAATATCTTGCTATTAAACTTATCTGATAAAATCCTGAATTCTCTCCTTGTGTTATTTTGAATTTGAGTTCCCTCAAAACAAGTATTTTTAATTCTTTGTATGAAAGATTATACATGTCTATTTCTCCAAGATTGGTTTCTGGTATCTTATTTAGCTAATTTGGTGAAACCATGTTTTCCTGGATGGTGTTGATACTTGTGGATGTTCTCTGGTGTCTGGCCATTGAAGAGTTAGGTATTTATTGTAGTCTTCATAGTCTGGGCTTATTTGTGCCTGTCCTTCTTGGGAAGGCTTTCCAGGTATTAGAAGGGACTTGGATTCCATGCCCAATAATGCTTATTTTTTGCAGACTAATACAGGTACTGCCTTGGTGATCTAGGATAAGATTTCAAAGAATTTTTCAATTATCAGGTAGTCTATTGTTATTTTCCCTTACTTTCTCCCAAGCATAACAAGTTTCTTTCTCTCTCTGATAAGTCACCTAGAACTAGGGGTATGATAATTCAAGCACCCCTCTGGTCACTTCTACTATCACTGCACTGGGTCAGATCTGAAGCCAGCACATCACTAGCCTTGCCCAAGACTCTTCTGCTCAAGGAAACAAGTTCCCTAGGCCCCAGGAATGACCATAGCTGCTGTCTGGGAGCCAGGAATTAGATTCAAAATTCTTAGCAGTTTACCCTATGTTCTATTCTAATGAAGGTAGGCTGGTGCTGAAACCACAATACAAAGTCTTTCTCATCCTTCCCTCCCACTTTTCATAGCCACAAGGGCCTTTCACCGTGGCTACCACCATCAGTCCATAGGGTGTTCTGCCAGGCCACCACTGATGTTCACTTAAAGCCCTAGGGCTCCTTCATCAGCTTGTGGTGAATGCTGCCAAGCCTGGGACTCAGTATCCAGGGAACTGGACTCCAGTGTGGACCAGGGAAGGGCCAGAAATTCTGTCTAGAAATCTAGGCCTGGACTCTGGGACACTAAGGACCCACTTGTTGCTGTCACCTATTGTGATCAAGCTGGTACCTATGGTGCAAGACAAAGTCCCCTTTACTTTTCCCTCTGCTTTTCTTAAGCAGAAGGAGTCTCACCATAGCCATCACAGCTGGGAATGTGCTGGGTCTCCCCTGAATCCAGCACATCTTAGAGTCCAAGACCCATGGCAAACTCTGAGTATTGCTAGTGGGTTATTTGGCCACAAAGGCTTTTTTAAAAATCATTTTTAAATTTTATTTTATTTTGAGACAGAGTTTCACTCTTGTTGCTCAGGCTGGAATGCAACAGTGCAATCTTGGCTCACCACAACCTCCACCTTCTGGGTTCAAGCGATTCTCCTGCCTCAGCCTCCTGAGTAGCTGGGATTACAGGCATGCATCAACATGCCCAGCTAATTTTATATTTTTAGTAGTGACAGGGTTTCTCCATGTTGGTCAGGCTGATCTCAAATTCCCAACCTCAGGTGATCCATCCACCTTGGCCACCCAAAGTTCTGGGATTACAGGTGTAAGCCACCACACCTGGCCCCAAATTCTCTTTAGTCATCTAGTGGTGAATCATGCCAGGACTTGGTTATTTCCTTCAAGGTAATGAGTTTCCTTTTGGCCCAGGATATGTCTAGAAATGTCATCTGTGAGCTAGGGCCTGAAATGGGGATTTTACAACTCTGCACAGTCCCCTATGCTACCGTGGCTGAGCTGGTACCCAAGATGAAAAAAAAAATCCTCTTTACACTTCACTCTCCTCTCACTAAGCAGAAGGAAGGAATTACTTTTGTTCCTATGAGCTTCATTGCCTGCAGTGTGGGAGGCATGGCACAAGCCTTCTCTTAGCCATCCCTGCTGCTCTCAGTCATATACTAACCTAGTTCACTTGCCTTAAGCCCAACCTAGCACTAGGATGCCTAGGAATTGCAGTCCTTGTGTCCTATATTGCCTTTGAAGTTTACTTATGACTCCAGAACATGCCAGCCTGTAGTGGCAAGGCTTGCTGAGAAGCTGCCATTCCAACCACTGTGATGGGTTATTCCCCTCTGGCTAGGGCTGGTCCAAATGCCCCCTCTCTGTGCATGGGCACTAGCTGAGCCCAACATGGCTTTATTCTCCACTGTGACAGGGCAACACCAAGTTCAATATAAAATCCCCCAGTCACTGTGCTCTCCCTCCCCAAAACACAGATTCTCTCTCTGGCCACAGAATTGCTGCCAAGTAATGAGAGAGAGGTAGTGTCAGCACTTCAAGATTGTCTCTTCTGCCCTCATCAAAGCTCTTTCAGTGATATGAAGTTAAACCAGGTACTGTGATTGTTTACCTCATTTTTGGTTCTTATGACAGTGTTTTTCTGAGTGCAGAGGAGTTGTTAAAATTTGGTGTTTCAAAATTTAGGAGAATAGTATCACTGTTCTATACTATTGTAGTTCTACAAACTACAATAGTTTGTAGGAGAGACAAAATAGAGACAGTGTGGGCTTCTATTCTGTCATATTGTTCCACCTCTCAAATTATGTTATCTTTAAGACTTTAAGAACTTTATCTTGTTAACTTCCTGCATCCTGCGTTGCTGCTAAAACTATGTCAGCCTGGTTTTAACTGTGTTTTTATGGTCTATTCTTTTTCTAAATTTTAAGACTTGCTGTTTGTCTCTGATATTCTAAAATATTAATGTCATGGAAATTTTGCTTTGGGTAATGGCAGACCAGTTCATTCCACTCATTTCTTCCCACTGAATATAACTAGAAGATCTAAAGAGCAAAACAATCTGTTGGAAGTCATCAAAACTCTGAAGAATTGCTGGACCACAAGTAAGGGAAAAAGGGTTCTCAGGGATATAAACTTAGCATTTAATGTGACTCTCCTCTGGGAGCATTTGTTAATTCTGGAGGTGGGTGTTAAGACTGCTTTTGATAGGTTCTGAGTAGTAGTAGGAGTAAGAATAGAGTCCATGACCCATAAAGGGGAATGGTGGGACTCTTTCATTATAGATTAGAATCACAAGGAATTGTCATTTAGAAGAAAGGATGACACCTAAGTAGAAGGACCTCATAGGAAAAATAAGTCAGAAGGAAATACCTACTGTGAATCATAAAGGAACAATAGAGACTGTAAGAGATATAAAGCATACAGTGATACTATTCTAACATGCATTTAATTTGATTATTAGGATGAGAGAAGAAAAATAATGGGTAATTTGAAGATATAATGACTGAAACTGCTCAAAACGTAAAGCGATATGAAGCAACAGTTTCAAGAGATCTTATGAACACAGAGCAGAATAAATTCAAAGAAATCCATCCTAACAAAACTACTGCAAAAGAGACAGAACGAGGAAGTTTTTAAAGCAAATAAAGAATAAAAGGCAAATGACCTAAAAAGAAGTAACAATAAAAATAATAAACGCTGGCAACAATGTGAAAGAAAGGGAATTCTTATACACTGTTGTTGGGAATGTAAACTAGCACAGCCATTATGGATAATAGTATGAAATTTCCTCAAAAACTACAACTAGAACTACCATAGGATCCAGCAATCCCACTACTAGGTATTTGTTCAAAGAAAACGAAATCAGTGTATCAAAGAGATAGCTGCAATCACATGTTTATTGCAGGTGTTCACAACATCGATGATATAGAATCAACCTAGGTGTCTAACAACAGATGAATGGATAAAGAAAATGTAATTTATATACAAAATGGAATACTATTCAGCCATTAAAAAAATAAAATCCTGTAATTAATAGCAAATGGATGAAGCTGGAAGATATTATGTTAAGTGAATTCTTAACACTGTTCACAATAGCCAAGATATAGAATCAACCTAGGTGTCTAACAACAGATGAATAGATAAATAAAATGTCGTATATATACACAATGGAATACTACTCAGCCATTTATAAAAATAAAATCCTGCAATTCATAGTAATATGGATGAAGCTGGAAGACATTATGTTAAGTGAAATAAGCCAGGAATAGAAAGTTTACCACTGCATGTTTTCACTCACACGTAGAAGCTAAAGAAAAAGTTGATTCCCTTAAAGGTAAAAAGTAGAACAAAGTGTCCTAGGGGAAGGGAAGGGTAGGGAAAAGAGGAGGACAAGGAAAGATTTCTTAAAGAATACAAAATTAATCTAGATAGGAGTAAGTTTCAGTGTTCCACTGCACTGTAGGATGACTGTAATTCACAATAATATATAGTTTCAAAGAGCTAAACAGAAAATATTGAATGTTCCCAACACAAAGAAACGATAAAAGCTTGAGATGATGGATCATTCTACATTATATGTATCACAACATCACTGTGTATTTCACAAACATGTACCATTACTGCGTGTCAACTTAATTTTTTTTAATTGACAATTAACTCCCCAACAGAAACACTGGAAGCCAGAAGACAATGGAAGAAAATCTTCAATCTCATGAAAAAAGACAGTTCCAAAACTCTATACCTAGCAAAAATATTGTTTGAGTAAAAACGTAAAATAAATATGTGTTCAAGCAAACAAAACCTAACAGAATTTTTTGCAAAACATTTCACTGATATAAAAGTGATAGTGTTCTCCAGGCAAAAGGAAGTTGATTCCAGATGGAAGGTCAGAGAATAAAAAGGGGAGAAAGCAAGAAGATCAGAATTATGTAAGTATATCTAAATGAATATTGAATTTATAAAACAACAAGAATAATGCCTTGAGCTTAAAAGAGAGAAACTTAAATACATGATTCAATGAATTTTAAGTTAAATTTTAAATAAATTTTTAAGTGTTTCAAGACCCTAATATTATTCTAGAAAAGAATAAAAGTACTGTTAATTTTAAACACTAACCTCTATGATAAACAGTAAAAAAAAGAAGTGTGTATTTCTACTTTAATAAAAAGAAAAACAATAGAGTTATAAAAATGCAAACAAAGTAAGGCAAGAAGGATGAGAAACGGAAATAGAAAACAAGCAGGGCAAATACATGCATTTTTAAAAATGGTAGATTTCAACTTAAATATGCCAGCAATTATATTACATATAAATGGACTAAGTGCTTCAATTATAAGAAAAATATAATCGCACTGGATAAAGAAAAATGTAATTCTATGCAATTTAAGAAAATCTGAAATATATACAGAAAATTTAAAAAAATAAATAGACTCTGCCAATACTAACCAAAAGAAAAATTGATATTTATCTAGATTAATATTAGATAAAACAGACTATTATAAGAAAGTATCACTAGGGATACAGAGGAATATTTCAAAATGATAAATTCAATTCCCCTGGAAGATACTTGTATGTACCTAAAATCATGCCCTCAAAATATGCAAAGCAAGATTTAACAGAGCTAATAAAATATGATCTAAATAATGATCTAAATAGTGAAAACATTCTCATGGATTAGAATACTCCTACATTAAAGCTGTCTTTTTTTTCTTTCAAACTAAAGAATCAGTGCAATCATAATCAAAATCCTAACAACTATTTTGTGGAATATCACAAGTAGATTTTAAATTTTAGGTGGAAATGCAACCATCATCTGTTAATAATGGGTTTTAGTTTTATTTTTTCCAAAACCTTATATTTTATTTATATATTCCTGCCTTAATCTATTGGCTTTAATGTGCAAAACCATACTGAATAAAGGGAGCTATATTGGACCTCCTTGTTTTGACCCTGATCTCAGAGGAATTCATATCATTAAAGTAGCTGCTTTATTTAATAGTAGTAGCTAAATATAAAAATATTTTTTAAATGTTACTTTCTTTTGAGACAGATCTCTGTCACCTAGGCTGGAGAACAGTGGTGCAATCACAGCTCACAGCAGCTGTAATTTCCTGGAGTCAAGTGATTCTCCTACCTCAGCCTCTCAAGTAGCTGGGACTACAGGCATATGCCACCACATCCAGCTAAGTGTATGTGTGCGTGCATGTGTGTGTCTGTGTGTGTGTGTATGTGTGTGTGTAGACAACATATCACTATGTTCCCTAGGCTGGTCTCAAACTTCTGGGCTCAACTGATCCTTCTGCCTCAGGCTCCCAAAGTGCTGGGATTACAGGCAAGCTGCTATATTTTTTAAATTATTTTTTGTCAGTTAAGAAAGTTCTCTAGTTACCGTTTTCTATGCTTGTTTGTAACAAATACATAATATATTGTTTAATAAAAGTCTTTTCTGCATTTGTTTAGATTACATATGTCTTCTTTATTTTGTAACTATGGTGAATTACATTGACTAGTTTTCAAATATTATACCAAACTTACATTCTTAAGACAAAGCCAACTTAGTCATAACATGTATTGCTAGATTTGATTTGATATCATTTTGTTTAAAAGATTTGCACCAATGTTTATGAGTTAGATTGACCTGTAAACTTCCCTTTTAATGTCCATATCAGGTATTGATATCAACACTCCTGGCAATATAAACTGAATTGGAAAGTATTTCTCCCCACCTTTTTTTTTTTTCTTTAGTCTTGGAAACAGATTTGTCTCTATGTTTTTTTTTTTCTCTCTCTTTTTTAGATTAGTGTTGTTTCTTAAGTATTTAGTAGGAAAAAAAAGTGTGTTAAGGTCTCCTCCATGAACATAAGAATTTTGTCAATTTTGCATTTTAGTTCTGACAATGCTTTGTGCAGCATACATATTTGGAATTATTGTATCTGTCAAAATGATTTTATCATTATAAAGTATCCCAGCTTGTTTTGAATGTTTCTTATCTATATTTGATATTAACCTAGCAACACTAGCTTTCTTGTTAGCATTGGCATTGTTATATCTCCCTATCCTTTTTACCTTCAGATTTCTGAAATCTTACATTTTATGTCACAACTTGTAAGAAGCATATAGTTGTTGTGTTTTAGTCATGTATCATAATCTTTGTTTTTAAGTGGTATCCTACAGTTCATTTACATTTACTATCATAATACATTTTTTATTACATCTACATCTTATTGTTTTATATTTGTCTTGCCTATACTTTCTTTTTCTCTCCCTTTTTGCCTAATTTTGGACTAATTATCTGTTAGTATGCCATTTTCTATTACTTTTAACTCAGCAGTTTTATACTTTCCTTCTTTATTAACTTTCGGTCCATTAAGAGTTTATTTTGGGTAGGCATCTGGGATCTCCCCTTCTTTCTGTGGCCCCCTTTTCTTTTATCTTTCACTACAATTCTGGTTTTTCTTAAATTTTATTTCAATAGTTTTTGGAGTAAAAGTGATTTTTTGTTAAATTAATTAATTAATAGCAGTGAATTCAGAGATGTTCGTGTGCAATCACCCAAGCAGTATACACTGTACCAAATGTGTGGGGTTTTTTTTATCCCTAGCCCCTTCCCCTACCACTCTCTGAGCCTCTAAAGTCCATTATATTACCCTGTGTGCCTTTGCATACTCATAGCTTAGCTCCCACTTGTAAGTGAAAATATGGTTTTTGGTTTTTCACTCATGTGTTACTTCACTTAGAATACTGTTCTCCAACTCTATCCAAGTTGCTGAGAAAGACATTATTGTGTTTCATTTTATGGCTGTATACACTCTTTTTCTATTCTTTTAGTGATTTCACTAGATGAAAAGAAGTCCCTTGTACTTACTAAGTCTAAGGTTTCCTGCTACTCTTACCATTTCCCAGACAACTCAGGAAGATTAGAACTCTAAATCGTATCTTCTGCCTCTTGAGTTACAAACTGTTCTTGTTATGTATTTTAATTCCATACATACTCAAAATGAAAGCTTATTTTAATGTTATAGATTTGCACAGAAATATTCATTGGATCACCCTCACACATACTTAATCTTACCTCTTCATTCTTTCCCTGTGTCTATGAATTTTCATCTGAAATCAAGTGTTTTTTTTAAATGCCTGAAGAATATGCAGTATCAGAGATTGATATGTGTGGAGATATTAACACTTACATTCCATAAAATTGTTCTTATGGGGGCTCCTTTTCCAATGTGTTTACATGATTAAATACTTTTATAAAATTTGAAAAATAAGATTTTTCAGCTGAAATGAGTTTAAGACCACTTTCCTTTGCACTCAGGTTTCCTCTTCATCAAACTTTCCTTCATAACAAATAATACTTGATTGCACAGAAGCTAGGGGAAGTGGAGTTGCAAAACATTTGGCTTGGATTTAGAATACATTTTTTATTTATAATCACCTCTATGTATAACTAAATAGTTTCTATCTATTTTTGGATACTCCTATCCTTTGTTGTGCTGACTCGCCTGGAGTCAGGATATGAAGATGGAAGGCTGAGGTAGTTAATAACTGTACTGTGCTTTTGTTTGTCTGAAAAAAATGGGCACATGTGTCCTATGCTGTTCAGCATTGGGAATATGTAGTTATGAAAGAAGGAGAGGATGGCCGATTAGAAATAACTCCAGCACACAACACCCAGCGAGAGAGATGCAGAAATCCAGAGATCTCCTAGTTCCAACCGAGGTACCAGGTGCATTTCAACAGGTCTGGTCCGAAGGTGAGCAATGCCCACTCAGGGCAGACCGAGGCGGGGAGGGGTGCTGCTTTACCCAGAAAGTGCATCTGACCAGCAAATCGGAGGCTCCCCTTCTGACATTCCGGTCCAGATACAGTGCTTCCCCCAAAGCCTCAGCAATACACAGAACAGGTGATCTTTGCCAGTCAAGGGCCGGAAATTGAATAAGAGCCTGCAGACTGAGCTATCGCCCCTCCCCGCAGCTGAAGAGAGAGGGAGCTGTAAGTGGGAATAGCTGGGCAGGCCCCTACCCCATGAACAGAGAGAGGAAGCTGAAAGGGGGAGATGACCAGGTGCGGCTGGGAGGGTCCCTACCCTCCCCAACAAACCTCAGAGGACTGAAGCTCTGACTCTAGTGGGTTGCGCAGCTAGTGCCACAGTCTGAGATGAACCCTGAATGATGCAGCCCAGGGGAGGAAGGGCACAACCCACCACTAGAGGAGTGGGACTGGGCTACATGTTTTAACATAAAACACAGGAAGCCTGCGTAGCAATGGGACAGCATTCTTGACAACCCAGCAGTGCCTACAGGTCAGCAGAAGAGGCAGACCTAATCTCCCAGTATAAACAAAAAAGACACGTGCTTCCCTAGTTACCTGAAGGAGCCCCTAGAAACCCAGTAGCACCTCCACAGGCAGACAAATGACCTCATCAAGCAGCTCCCTGAGACCACAGCCAGGTAAACCCACAAAGATGGAAAAAAAACAGTGCAAAAAAAAAATGAAACCATCGAAGACCAGAACACTTCTTCTCCTTCAAGGGATCACAACTCCTCAACAACATAGGATCACAACTTGACTGAGAAGGAGTGTGATGAATTGACAGAAAGAGGCTTCAGAAGGTGGATAATAACAAACTTTTCTGAGCTAAAGGAACACATTCTAACTCAATGCAAAAAAACCAAAAACCTTGAAAAAAGGTTAGACAAAATGCTAACTAGAATAACCAGCTTAGAGAAGAACATAAACGACTTGATGGAGTTGAAAAACACAGCACGAGAACTACATGAAGCAAACACAAGTTTTAACAGCTGAACTGATCAAGCAGAAGAAAGGATATCAGAGATTGAAGATCAATTCAATGAAATAAAAAGAGAAGTCTAGACAAGAGAAAAGAGTGAAAAGAAATGAACAAAGCCTCCAAGAAATATGGGATTATGTGTAAAGACCTAATCTATGCTTGATCGGTGTAACTGAATATGATAGGGAGAATGAATCCAAGCTGGAAAACATACTCCAGGATATTATCCAGGAGAACTTCCCAAGCCTAGCAAGGCAGTTCAAATTTCAAATTCAAGAAATACAGAGGACTCCACAAAGATATCCCTCAAGAAGAGCAACCTCAAGGCACATAATCATCAGATTCACCAGGGTTGAAATGAAGGAAAAAATGCTAGGGGCAGCCAGAGAGAAAGGTCAGGTCACCCACAGAGGGAAGCCAATCAGACTCACAGCAGATCTGTTGGCAGAAACCCTACAAGCCAGAAGAGAGTGTGGGCCAATATTCAACATCCTTAAAGAAAAGAACTTTCAACCCAGAATCTCATATCCAGCCAAACTAAGCTTCATAAGTGAAGGATAAATAAAATCTTTTATGGACAAGCAATTATTGAGAGATTTTGTCACTACCAGACCTGCCCTACAAGAGCTCCTGAAAGAAACACTAAGCACGGAAAGGAACAAGTACCAGTCACTGCAAAAGCAAACCACTTGGCAAAGACCAAAAATACAATGAAGAAAATGAGTCAACTAATAGGAAAGAAAACCAGCCAGTAACAAAATGCAGGATCAAATTCACATATAACAATACTAACATTGAATGTAAATGGTCTAAACACCCCAATCAAAAGACACAGACTGGCAAACTGGATAAAAAAGTCAGAACTCATCAGTGTGCTGTATTCAGGAAACCCACCTCACATACAAAGACACACATAGACTCAAAATAAAGGGATGGAAGAAGATTTACCAAGCAAATGGAGAACAAAAAAAAGGCAGGGGTTGCAATCCTAGTCTCTGATAAAATGGGCTTCAAACCAACAAAGATCAAAAGAGACAAAGAAGGACACAACATAAGGGTAAAAGGATCAATCCAACAGGAAGAGCTAATTATCTTAAATATATATACCCCCAACACGGGAGCACCCGGATATATAAAACAAGTTCTTGATGACCTAAAACGAGATTTAGGCTCTCACACAATAATAGTGGGAGATTTCAACACTCCACTGTCAATATTAGACAGATCGATGAGAAAGAAAATTAACAAGGATATCCAGGACTTGAATGCAGAGCTGGACCAAGCAGACCTAATAGACATATACAGAATGCTCCACCCCAAATCCATATAATATACATTTTTCTCAGCACCACATTGTACTTGTTCTAAAGTTGACCACAACTTTAGAAGCAAATAGCTCCTCAGCAAATGCAAAAGAACAGAAATCATAACAAACAGTCTATCAGACGACGGCACAATCAGACTAGAACTCATGATCAAGAAACACACTCAAACCTGCACAACCACTTGGAAGCTGAACAACTTGCTTCTGAGTGTTGACTGGATAAACAATAAAATGAAGGCAGAAATAAAGATGTTCTTCAAAACTAACCAGAATGAAGACAAAACTTGCCAGAATCTCTGGGACATCTTTAAAGTAGTGTTGAGAGGGAAATTTATAGCAATAAATGCCCACCAGAGAAGAGAGGAAAGATCTAAAATTGACACCCTATCATCAAAATTGAAAGAGCTAGAGGAGCAAGATAAAAAAAAAAAAAAACTAAAAACCTGGCAGAAGACAAGAAATAACTAAGATCAGGGCAGAACTGAAGGAGACAGAGACATCAAAAACCCTTCAAAAAAATCAATCAATCCAGTAGCTGGTTTTTCGAAAAAATCAACAAAATAGACAGACTGCTATCCAGATTAATAAAAAAGAAAAGGGAAAAGAATCAGATGCAATAAACAATGATAAAGGGGATATAACCACTGATCCCATAGAAATACAAACTACCATCAGAGATTACTACAAACAACTCTACTCACATAAACCAGTAAACCAGGAAGAAATGGATAAATTCCTAGACACCTGTACTCTACCAAGACTAAATCAGGAGGAAGTTGAAACCCTGAATAGACCAATAACAAGGGCTGAAGTAGAGGCAGCAATCAATAGACTACCAACCAAAAAAAGTCCAGGCCCAGACAGGTTCACAGCTGAATTCTACCAGACGTACAAAGCGGAGCTGGTTCCATTCCTTCTGAAACAGTATCAAACAATACAAAAGGAAGTAATCCTCCCTAATTCATTTTATGAGAACAACGTCATCCTGATACTAAAACCAGGTAGAGTCTCAACTAAAAAGGAAAACTTCAGGCCAATCTGCATGATGAACATCAATACAAAAATCTTCAATAAAGTACTGGCAATCCAATTGCAACAGTACATCAAGAAGCTTATCCATCATGACCAAGTAGGCTTCATCCTGGGGATGCAAGGCTGCTTCAAAATACACAAATCTATAAATGTAATCCATCACATAAATGGAACCAAATACAAAAAAATGCATGATTATCTCAATAGATGCAGAGAAGGCCTTCGATAAAATTCAACAGCCTTTCATGCTAAAAACTCTCAATAAACTAGGTATTGATGGAGTGTATCATAAAATGATAAAAGCTATATATGACAAACCTACAGCCAGTATCATACTGAATGGGCAAACGCTGGAAGAATTCCCTTTGAAATCAGGCACTAGACAAGGATGCCCTTTCTCACCACTTCTATTCAACATAGTATTGGAAGTTCTAGAAAGAACAATCAGGCAAGAAAAAGAAATAAAGGGTATTCAATTAGGAAAGGAGGAAGTCAAACTGTATTTGCAGATGACATGACTGTATATCTAGAAGACTCCATCATCTCAGTCCAAAATCTTTTCAAACTGATAAGCAACATCAGCAAAATCTCAGGATACAAAATCAATGTGCAGAAATCACAAGCATTCCTATATACCAATAACAGACAAACAGAGAGCCAAATCAAGAGCGAACTCCCATTCACAATTTCTAAAAAGAATAAAATATCTAGGAATACAACTAACAAAGGAGGTAAAGGACCTCTTCAAGGAGAACTACAAACCACTGCTCAACAAAATAAGAGAGGACACAAACAGATGGACAAACATTCCATGCTTATGGTTAGGAAGAATCAATATCGTGAAAATGGACATACTGCCCAAAGTAATCTATAGATTCAATGCTATCCCCATCAAGCTGCCAATCACCTTTTTCACAGAACTGGGAAAAAAACACTTGAAACTTCATATGCAATCACTAAAGACCCCACATAGCCAAGACAATCCTAAGCAAAAAGAACAAAGCCAGAGGCATCACACTGCTAGACTTCAAACTACACTGCAAGGCTACAGTAATCAAAACAGCATTGTACTGGTACCAAAATAGACACACAGACCAATGGAACAGAATAGAGACCCCAGAAGAAACACCACACATCTACAACCATCTGTCTTTGACAAACCTGGCAAAAACAAGCAATGGGAAAAGGACTTCATGTTTAATAAATGGTGTTGGGTAAACTGGCTAGCAATGTGCAGAAAGCAGAAACTGGACCCCTACCTGTCATTTTATATTAAAATTAACTCCAGATGGATCAAAGATTTAAACATAAAACCTGACACCATAAAAACACTAGAAGAAAACGTAGGCAAAACCATCCAGGACATAGGTATAGGCAAGGACTTCATGACTAAAACACCAAAAGCAATGACAGTAAAATCCAAGATAGACAAATGGGATCTAATTAAACTCCAGAGCTTCTGTACAGCAAAAGAAACCATCATTAGAGTGAATCAGCAACCAACAGAATGGGGAAAAAATTTTGCGATCTACCCATCTGACAAAGGGCTAATATCCAGAATCAACAAAGAACTAAAACAGATATACAAGAAAAAAACAAACAACCCCACTCAAAAGTGGGTGAAGGATATGAACAGACATTTTTCAAAAGAAGACATATATGAGGCCAACAAACATATGAAACAGTGCTCATCATCACTGGTCATTAGAGAAATGCAAATCAAAACTACATTGAGATACTGTCTCATGCCAGTTAGAATATGATCATTAAAAAAATCCAGAGACAACAGATGCTGGAGAGGATGTGGAGAAATAGGAACACTCTAACACAGTTAATGGGAGTGTAAATTAGTTCAATCATTGTTGCAGACAGTGTGGCAATTTCTCAGGAATCTAGAAATAGAAATTCCATTTGACCCAGCAATTCCATTACTGGGTATATACCCAAAGAACTATAAATCATTCTACTATAAAGATACAGGCACATGTATGTTCATTGCAGCCCTGTATACAATAGCAAAGACCTGGAACCAACCCAAATGCCCATCAATGATAGACTGGACAAAGAAAATGTGGTACATATACACCATGGAATACTACATAGCCATAAAAAATGATGAGTTCGTGTCCTTTGTAGGGACTTGGATGAATCTGGAAACCATCATTCTCAGCAAACTGACACAAGAACAGAAAGCCAAACACCACATGTTCTCACTCATAGGTGGGTGTTAAACAATGAGAACATGTGGACTCAGTGAGAGGAGCATTACACACTGGGGGCAGTCGGTGGGGTAGGGGAGAGACATCTGGGGGTGGGGGGGGAGGGGGGGGAGGGATAACATGGAGAGAAATGCCAGATTATAGTATGTACCTAAAGTAAAATAAACAAATTTAAAAAAAAGAAGAAGAGAGAAAGAAAGGAGCAAAAGAAAGAAAACTGTAATGTCCAGAGGCAGAATCTAGGATATGGGAAATTATTTGATTCATCAGACATGTAAAATCATAAATTAGTTTCTAAATTATGCTTAATAAAAGTAGAGTATTCTTCAGTATATTCTTATCAAGAATATACCAAAAAGTATTATATATCTACCATATATACATTTTTCTTTTTGATGAGAATGGTGTGAAATGAAATGTATCAGAATTCCTGTGTTTATTAACCACAAACATGAAGTAGTGTCACAAATATCAAATCTATATGTCTCTGGTGCTTTATGCATCCCAAAAGGAAGGGTCATATTTGGGAGTATTTGATGCATATTTTCCTAATATTATCTGGTAATAAAAGTCTAAATAATGTAGTAGGCAAATTGGCTCAACACAACAAACCAGAAGAATTTAAAAGAATTATAGATGTATTTAAAAACATAATTTGTCTCAAATGGGGGATACTTGTGGTATTTTTAGCTTTTGAAAGCAATTCTGTTAATTTTTTATTCAAATATTCACTTTTTTTAACCTACCTTTGCAGTCAAAACTTAAATTTTTTTCTATTAAAGAGGGACTGAAAGTTAACGATTGCTAAGTTCCACATATCTTAAACCCAAACCTTTCTTTTAATTGCTTATTTAGTGTTAATAAATATTCTGTGCTGTATATCTGTGTTTTTGTTTGGTTAAAAACATCTTTCATTTTTTTTTTAAGTTTTGCTGGATTTTGAATTCTAGGTTTTGAATTATTTTAACACCTTAAAGATATTTGTCTTCTTCTGGTTTCCGTTTTTCTGTTGAAGTCTGCCGACATTCTGATTGTTGCTCCTTTTTAGGTAAACTCTTTATTCTGGCTGCTTTTTCTTTAGTTTTAGCAGTTTTACTGTGATATGATGTGTCTTATAGGTCATATTGTCTTGAATCTGTGACTTAGTGTCTTTCAATTTTTTATGGAAAATCCCATTATTATTGCTCCTGCACCTACTCACTCTCTTCTCCTTCTAGAACCCCAAAAGTGTAAACTTATATTAGAATTATTTTATACATCCCTTTATTCACTATTTGTCATGTTTTCCTTTTTTTGTTGCTGCATGCTTTGCTCTGGAGATTTACTTGTGAAATGGCTTTCAATTTGTTATTCTTCATTCAGCTTTGTATAATATATTTTAATCCATCCATTAATCCCCTATCTTTTGTTTTCATTTTCTTTCAAAATTCTCATTTTTAAATTATTTTTTTGAACATATTAAGCAGAGCTATTTTTAAGTCTTTAATTTACTGCTCTCTGACTTGTATCAGCTATGATTCTGGAACTATTGTATATCATTCTTCATGGGTTTTGGCCACATCTTCTTTTTCTCTAGCATGTTTGAACATTTTCCTTTGAATGCAAGACATTTTAATAAATATACTACGGATAAATTGAAGTATATCGTTATTTTATTTTCTTCCATGAAGAATTTATTTTTATCCCTTGAAAAATGTTAAGAGCACTAGCATATCAAGATGACCTTCATTCTTTTGGGAATATGAGAATTTCAAGCAGTGCTTTACCTCTGAGAGGGTAGAACTGTTTGCAGTTCACTATTACCCTAAAGGTACAAATTTTCAGTCTGAATTTATGGAGTAAGTTTAAAATCTCTTAGAGGATTTTAAAGTCCAATTTAATAACCTAATTGTATAAGTCTGTGAGAAATTCTGCTTAAAACAAACAAAAAAGAGGAATACATATACAAAAGAAAGACATGAAGAATGCCTCTATTTAAGAACTGCAAGGTTAGCTTCATAGTAAATCCCAAGGAATCTACCAAAATATCCTCTAAAACTACTGAGTTTAATGATTTCACAGGATAAAAAGTAAGCACACAAAATCAATTATATGTACTGGCAATGTATAATTTGGAAATTAAAACAAAAAATTTATAGTTGCAGCAAAAATTAAACATCATAAATATAACAAAATATGTCCAGGAATTCAAAATTGAAATATTTTAAAATGCAAAAAAAAAAGTCAATCGAAACAAATGGAGAGAAATACTGTAGAAAATTTAACATAATAAAGGTTTCAATTCTCCTCAAATTGATCTATAGAGTTAATGGAATATCAATCCAAATTTTAAAACATCATTTTATAGATATAAACAAACTGATTCTAAAATGTAAGTGGAAGGGCAAAGGAACTAAAATAGCTTTTAAAAATGTTGAAATAGAAATGAGGAAGTGAACTTGACACTTTTCAAAAATATTGTTAAGATAATGTGTTATTAGTGAAGGCTAGCACATGAACCAATGGAATAAAAAATAAAGTATAGAAATACATTTATACAAATACGGCCATTTGATTTTTTTTAACAAAAATGTAAAAAAATCAATAAAGTATAATATTTTTTAAAAATTGGTAAGGAGCAACTGGATATCAATGTGCAATAAAAAATGAACTTTTACTTAAATTTCTCATCTTATACAAAAACTCAAAATGAATTATAGAACTAAATATGAAACATCAAATAATAGAACTTTTAGAAGAAAACATAGGAAATATACTCCTAATTTAAGGTTCTGTGAAAAGCCTGTAAACATTACAACAGGAGCATGACCCATTAAGGAAAACAACTAAAAATTAGATTTTATCAAAATTAGAAATTTTTGCTCTGTGAAAATTACTGTTAGAAAATGAAAAAACAAACTAAAAAGTGGGAGAAAAACATCTGCAAATCACATGTAAGACAAATGACTTGTATCTAAAGTATATAAATAACTCTTCTTCCCTGTCCTGAAGTAGAATGTGTAAAGGAAGAAGACTAGGAATTACACTATTTGGTCTCCTTCCTCATGGAATGAAAAAACAAAAACAAAAAAAACCATTAGAAGTTGAAAAGGAGTGTTCACTGTTAATGTTCATCAGTTTTTTTGTTCTCTTAACTACTGCACTTAATCATTAAGCTTGTTGTCAACTAGGGCTGAGAATTTCCCTTTTAGGGGAACAGAGAAATCATCAGAGAAGGGTCTTACTCCTACCTTTACAAAATCACTCTTCTAAGATTGGCCACTGCTCTTTTATATATTATGTATTATCCTGGGACAACCTGCAGACACTTGAGATTTTACTCTAGCAAATTCTGAAGTTTCTCAGAAAGAAGCATTAATTAAATCAATTCCACTCTGTACCCAAAGCTGAAAACCAAACTCATCCTTTTCTTTATATTGGTTCCCAAGTTACATCCAGCAACATTACCCAAAATAGCATATCATAGATCCTGTAATGAGATTAAATGACAACATGAAGATACTCCAATAATGAAATGCCAACAAAAAGATGGACCAGAATTGAATATAAACTCCTTTCTATTATCAAATTCCCAGAGAGAGAAGATCAGAGATTAAATTTCCTTGCAAGTTGAAGTCCAAAAACATTCAATTCCAAAGTAATTGAACTTCAAAATTTAATTTTCTTGCTCTTTAGAGTTGAAAGCACAAAGTCTGAAGAACTTCCTCCCAGTTTTTCATTCTGCCCAGTCTTAACCAGAGAAGCTCCCACTGCTTGGATGTAATTTGACTTAGCCTCTTTCTCACGTTTTTTTTTTTTTTTTCCAGAGTCTTAGAAGTTGAATTAGTTCAATATTAGCTCATGTTCTTCAAATGTAAATGATCCAAAAAATTAACAATATAATCAGTATTTCCATATTTTCATCAGCCTATCTCCCCAAAGAATTTATAAAATATCCTAATTTATGGGCTCTTTAGCAGTAATTCCAGAAAAGATTATGCACACAAAACAGTGCTTAGTATTCCAGTGCAGCCATACAGATAATCAGGGTTATCTTAATAAAGATGGGTGGATGGAGAAGGATGTTAATCACTTGTGAATATAAACTAAATTGAGAAAAACATTGCATAATGAGGATAATATTGTCACTGTGCTTTTACCACATCTAGAGAGGAGAAAATCTATCAATACATATTGCCTTATCTCCAAAAGAGTGACTTTTGAAATAATATTTGCATTGACCAAGATTAAAAATTTTCAGTGATGGCTTGAGTTCCACACACTGGTAAAGCCCAAGCACCTTTACTGTAACACAGGATGGAAAACTCAAACTAACAGGCAATCTCCAAGGAACATCAGGAACATGGTGCTTGTGTTAGGCTAGATTGCTTTAACAGAGACACAACTAAGACAGTGGGAGATACAAAGGAATTTACAGAAAGGTATATAAGCAATGTACAAGCATGTGAGCTAAGAACAGTCTTATTTAAAATGCAACCTAAATTTTATTTTTTTTAAATTGCATTCTTCTAAGCTACACAACTTTTTCTAACCTTCTCCCCAAACCACCTTCTCCAAGATGAAACCCCTTACAGGACAAGTAGATTTGCTCTTGATTAATATTTACTTTGTTTGAATATTTACATCTTTTTCTCATCCTAGTATCCTTAACATAGGGAGGGGCCTGTAATGAGGCACTTGGGAGGGAAGTCTGCACAGCTCAGTCCTAGTGATTTCTTATGCTGTTATACAATTGACCAAACACCATCTGTTTTCTTGGCTGCCCATACTTGTGGTTACAAAACCACACATTCCACAGTCTGCAGTCTTACTTTCTGTGACTGCTGGGCTTTTGCACACTGTCCTGGAAACTACACATGTTCTTTTGGATTCACTAGATTATCTTTCATTTTTCCTAATGAAATTTAATAGAAGTGGTGGGGCCAAGATGGCCAACTAGAAGCAGCAGCAGTCAGAGGCTTCCACTGAAAAGAACCAAAACAGTGTTCAAATCCTGTAATGGCAACCAAGTTATACAGGTTCTATCATCAGGACTGACTAGGTGACTGGCATAACCCATGGAAAGCAAAGAAAAGCAGCGTGGTGGCCAGGCACTGTGGCTCATGCCTGTAATCCCAGCACTTTGGGAGGCAGAGGTGGGCAGATCACAAGGTCAAGAGATCAAAACCATCCCAGTCAATGTAGTGAAACCCCATCTCTACTAAAAATACAAAACTTAGCTGAGCATGGTGGCACGCACCTGTAGTCCCAGCTACTCAGAAAGCTGATGTAGGAGAATCACTTGAACCTAGGAGGAATAGGTTGCAGTGAGCCAAGATTGCGCCATTGCACTTGTTCCTAGCCTGGGTAACAAGAACAAAACTCCATCTCAAAAAAATAAAGAAAAGCAGCATGAAAGCCAAATGAGGGAAGGGAAGCCCCCATCCCCAGCCAAGGAAGGCAGTGAGTGAGCATGTTACCCACTCTGGGAAACCACACTTTTCCCACAAATCTGTGCAACCCACAGATCAGAAGATCTAATTCATGAGCCAACACATCCAGGGTTTTGGGTCCCAACCACAGAGCCATACAGATACTCAACAGCCACTCATCTGGAACCTGTCCAAGACTACTGAGTTCCCCAAGGAGGAGTGGCCATCATCACTGGGACTGCCTGCTGTATGAGCCATCTGAGTTCTCTGTGGGAAGAATGGCAGCTATTACTGTGGCTCCTAGTTGTGAAAGACAACAAACACTCATGGGGGAAAGGGTGGCAGCTTAGTAAATGCCTAAGACAACTGAGCTCTTCAAGGGAGGGTGGCAATCATCACCCCAGCTGCCTGGCACCTAAAAAAACTGAGCTCCCTGGGAGAGAGACAATAGCCATCACTGTGGTTCTTAGCTGTGTGGGGGGCCCATGGCAACACATTTAAGCTTATGTACATGGTATTTGGGGTTGGGGCATAGAAAAATGCTGAGGCACTGTGTATGTCATTTGTGCATGGGAATAAAACTCCTTGACCATGAAAACAGGACAGGGAGTGGAGTGTGTGGTGTGATAAGGAACAATGAAAACAGCCTCCTGAGAATGCAGTTTGAGTCTGTACAGGTCACAGGTGCTTCAGCAAACCACCTCAAATGGCATCTACTTGATGTTTGTAGTTAATACAAGCCCTTTCAATAAATACTTGGCTGACAGATGCTGGGATGGACTCTCTTAGAAGAGCTACCCGCCAACCCCACTCAGGTGGAATTGTCTGCATACTTTATTCTTGGCATTCACTGCAATCTACAAGCTTTGCAAGTGATGCCCCCGACATGATCGCCTTGAAGTTACACATGAAGGAGGAGAGCTCATCAACCCCTGTAAGGGACAGTCCTGACTCCCATCAGGAGAACAAGATGCACACGTACAATGTCAGAGATTAGGTTATCATGGGTCAAGAAGTGACCAAAAAGCAGAAAGTGTTTTTAAAACAGTTCAACAGCTACTTAAGGCTATGCAGTGCACTGTAGAGCCTGGAGCTCTAAATCTTATGCTCTTAATTTGGCAGGAATGCCCTTGATTTCCTGATCAAGGAACCTTAGAATTATGAGAGCAGGTAGGTCGCTGCCTGAAAAGATATGAGAAAGGTCATATTACTAATGTTACTATTTTAACCACCTGGGCACTAGTATGCTCTGCATTGTATCCTCTTTATCTGCCAGATTGTGGTGAGTCAGACCTCCCATCTTCTCCACCTGAAGGGAATTCAGGAGATTTAAAGGAGAAGGAAAAACAGAAACCAGAACAACAGCGAGAGACTTCTCTACCCTCTTCATTCTCTTCTATGGGGAATAAGAAAGATTTTTTTCTAGTGAGGGTAAGAATGGATCAGAGCCTTTTCCTCCCCCTATAGAAAAGCTATTGTCCTCTTCTCCTCCACTCTTAAAGGGACCTGCATTCCTTGGCCCCATTCAGCCAGCAACACCTGCCATCCCCCTTGAGGATATTGGAGGCCGCCCAAGGGATGGTTCCTGGATAAGATCCCCAGTCAGCAAACATCTATATGATCGGTGGCTGCATCTCCTTGACAAATTTCCCTGCTGGAAAATGCCTCCAGGAGGGAAGGAAAGTGGCTGATTATGACTGTCTTGCTAATATGCACGTTCTCACTTCCTACTTCCAGCATCGGCCTTTCTGGCCTTTTTTCTGTTTCCCTGGAGTACAAAGGAAAATTGCATGATGCCTCCTGGGTTTTATCCCAGATAGCACTAGCTTTCTTGCTGCCCACAGAGGCCTGGGGAAGGAGAGTTGCTAAGATGCCATGGAGTGCCCATTTTGTCACTGGCAGTCTGGGCAGGTTTCCCCTCTCTGGGTGTTTGGTGATGGAGAGGAGACCAAGAGGTACAGACCGAGTCCTCAGGTGGCTACAGGCAGCTCCAGCCCAGTCCCAAGAATCCTCCTCACCATGGTTACATACCTTAGTAACTGTGCCCAGTCTCCACTGACAAGAAATTCCTTGCCTTCCCTGGCCCCCCGGGGAAATGGCTAAGAAATAGTCCATGTGCACCCCAACCTTGTTAGTCTAAGGTGGGCAGAGGAGTGTGGAGCAGCCTAGAGTACAGAGCTCTGGGGGAGAAGCCCACTAATAAGCGGTGCTTTCCCATAGCCGTATATTAAATGCTAACTAGGCTGAGCTGGAGGAGCTCTGCCAGCTGCTGTCATCTTCAGAAGGTAGAAGCAGCAATAAGGAATGTTTCACTTTTTTATACAATGTTTAAAAACACTGTGGCTGTAAACTTTGAAGCAGACCCTGAGCTGCATGTCTGCTCCTCCCCTGAGCCTCTCTGCTTAGGGGTAGTAAAAATAATTAAAAAGCCAGTATATTTTCAGTACCTTACCTTACAGGGTTGGCTCCAGGCATAGGTGGCTGGGAATATAAAAGGAGTGGTCTTCTCCCAGCCTGTTACCCTCTCAGCTCCTGCCTCCACGCTCCCACACGCACTTTACCACCTGCTCATTCTCTGGCCTCTTGCTGCTACTTGTAGTCTTCCTTCCTTCCTTCCTCTTAGGGTAAGGGCAGCAACAGGTGGCAGGCTGTTTAAAGAGGCTGCCTAAAGAGCCGGGAGCAGGTGGAAAGAAACCAGCCACAGCCCTACTTTCCCAAGCTCACTTCTGACGTTCCAGCTAAAGGCTAATTCAGGAAAATGACCAACGCCCAAAGACTTTTTAAAAAGTTTTTTGGGCTTTTTTCTTCCTTATTTTTTTTTTCACACTCTTAAGCTAACTCACTGCAGGTTTATTATCCTGGCAACTTGCAGTCACATTCTAATAACTTTCAAGAGCCAGAATATAGTAAAAATTACTTAAAATATCCATTCCTTCCTTGCCTTTAACAGGTAGGCTTTTTCTTTTGCCATTTCTTTATTTTATATGCTGTGTACCTGTCTCATAACCACTCTAAACATATACAAAAGACCACAGATTTAATAGCTTCTCTTCTCGTAAAAGGGCACCAATGTTGCGTCCAATTATCAAGATATAACCCAGCTACTCTTTTCCTACCTTTGAGCAAGGAACAATTTCATACTCTTAGTTTGTGATCTTGATTGGTAAGTAGCAATGGCTGAATTTATTGGTAATATCAGCTTCCATTTACCAGGCTCTAAGCTCCTGAACGTTTTACAAACTGTGCCTGTTCAATTTGCATCTATTGTTGTCTCTGAGCTTTTGTTTCACGCCACTACTGTCTTTACAGATGGTTCAGAAAAAAACAAGACAACTACATAGTATGGGCAACTACATAGTATGGGAAGATGCCATGCAAAATTGGCAACATAAAATTCAAGAGCATTTTAAAACTATGCAATAAATGGAGTTGGGTGCACTAATACTGGCCTTACAAACTTTTTGTCACCAAGACATAAATATAGTTGGTGATTCTGCCTATGTGGTATATAGTATTACTCATTTAGATCTTGCACATGTGAAGGGTATTACTAATAAACTCCTGTTAGCTTTGTTTCTTGCAGCACAAAAGCTCTTCTGTTCTTTATCTCACCCATTTTTGTGAGCTCAAGCTAATCATGGTTTTTTCATTAGAAAGCCCACAGTCTTAAACAATTAGTTTCATTTAACACTTGCTCAAGCTCACATGGTTGTTCAAAGTTGTCTTAATTGCCAAAGGCATTATTGCTCTCCTTTTTTGTTAGGACTTGGTGGCAACCCACAGGGTTTTGTGCCTAATGCTATCTGGCAGATTGATGTTACTCAGTATCCACTTATATAGGCTTGATACCTGCTAACTCCCAGACCGGAAAAAAAAAAGAAAAGATGCAGTTACTCATTTGTTTGAATCTACTGTGACTTTAGGCCTTCCACAAACTATAAAAACTGATAATGACCCTTGCTATCTTAGTGCTCAATTTGCATATGCATTACAACTTTGCCACATACAACATAAGACTGCCATTCCCTATAACTCAACCCGGTTAGGCCCTTATTAAACAAGCTCATCAAATGCTTAAAATATATATTAATAAACAAAAAAGGGGAAATATGGGGCTCTCTTCTTGAGAACAGGGCCTGTCCTTAGAGAATCAGTCAGCAATAACGGTGATGACTTGGAAGACACCTGACATTACTTGAGGACAGCTAAAGAAACTGGATCAACAAGCAACTATCCAGCTTGCCACCATCGGAGCCCCTGCAACTGCAGAGAACTGGTTTCTTATGTAACTGGCTGTAACTGGGGAAACTTCTGAGAAAGTAAGATAGACGTGGATGTTAGGGTGGCTGAAAATTCTTGTCCTTTCCCAAGTGGGATCATCTCAAGAACATGTTTATTGCAGTCATGTTCTTAATCCCCCTGTTTGTAATGTTATTACATGGTGGGATGCTGACCCGCCTTTGTCATCTAATGATACTTCTTAGACAGGAGGTCGATGGATGCCCCTGTCTTACCCCTTAACTGAGAATTTGAGATGAATTATACTTAACAACTCCTTGACTTTATTGTCTAGTAATCCCTCTCTTTGATTTTCCGCAATAGCACATAAGCATGATACTCTCATTCCTCAGGAATATCTTTACTATCAGCCCAAAAGGGATGCTAAGCTTGCAAATTTGACCTTTATTTCTGCTGTTACCACTAATCTTACTGAGGTCTCTAATGAAGCTACCCAAGTGCCTGATCTTCCTATACGCCAGCTGAGTAGGGACTGGCAATATACATTTCAGGCTGTCCAGTGGTCTCCATGCAGGCAAACTGCACCACACCAAGGGTCTGTGTTTGGTAACTGCACCTTACTTTATTGGGGCCCCCGTGGTTATCTTACATCTGCAAATCACACTATTGGATTTGGGAGTCCCTCCAATGGTTCTATTGCCTGATCAGAATTTGAGTTTTCAGTACCAATACTATAACTAAAAGAGAAACAAGATTTAAGCCCTGCTTATACCCAAATTTGGAGATTAGGACTTCCCTTTTTTGAAAGGGTTCTTTCACATGGTGAGCACCTTACTAATGGTGGCAACCATACCCTGTCTTTACAGAATAATGTTACTGATACAGTCTTGATTTGTACTGTGCACCCTTATATACTCCTGTTTGGGCAAGGTGGTCCTATCATAGAGCAGAATCAATCCTTTTATAGTATTAAAGTCTCTTCCAGTAGCTGGTATGCTTCATCCTTGTCTCATCAAAACATTATATATTTAAATATAATCTATATTATGATCTTAATACAGTGAGCAGAATTGTGGCTGCCTGGAAATTTAACCTAGAACTGGGAAGGAGATTCCATCTTGCAGTTATTTAGAAAAGCACATCTACAAGAGGCTTATCACGACCATTTGTCCTCTCAAATTTCCACTCTTGTGTGTGAATTAAAGAAATAACTTGAAGAATAGTCGCAGCAATTACAAACAAGTACCCTTCAGCAATTACAAGAAGGCTTTCAATGGTTAAACCCAAACACTTGGTTGTCTGAGTTAAATATATGCATTTGGGTGACGGCCACTATACTTACATTCTTTTTAATATCTGTTTGCTAGGCATCTACAGATGGCTCTGTGCTGCCACCTGACACATCGACAACCAGGGAAGAGCACTAGAAGCTTACCTTGCATTGGATGACCAGTATGCTCTAAGAATTAAATAAGCAGGAGATATGGGGGGTGAATAGCAACACATTTAAGTTTATGTACAAGGCATCTGAAGTTGGGGCATGGAAAAATACTGAGGCACTGTGTGTATGTTATTTGTGCATGGGAATGAAACTCCTTGACCCTGAAAACAGGACAGGGAGTGGAGTGTGTGGTGTATGTAAGGAATGCTGAAAATAGCCTCCGGAGAATGCAATTTGAGTGTGTACAAGGTCACAGGTGCTTCAGCAACTCACCTCATATGGCCATCTAGTTGATGGTTGTAGTTAATACAAGCCCTTTCAATAAATACTTTGTGGATGGGTGCTGGGGCAGACTCTCTTGGAAGAGCTACCCCCTTACCCCACTCACCTGGAATTGTCTAAGTACTTTATACTCGGTGTTCACTGCAAGTTATAGCTTTGCAAGCTGCCTCAGACAGTGAACTCAGCGGTGCAGGGCAGGGTGTCAGGGGAGGTTGGGTTGCAGCCATTACTGTAGCTCCAAATCAGTTTTTTTTTTTTCCTGGTGGTGCTGCGGAGATTGAATGGCTTGGTCAGTCCTCAGACGTATTCCCCAAGGTGCAGCACACTGGCTATGGCAGATCAAGTCTGGACTGCCTCTTTAGGCAAGACCCTGAGCCATCTCTCCTCACTGAGCAAGACCTCTCTGCAGGAACTCCAGCAACTCCAGCCAGGGGCTTAGAGACAAAACTCCAATCTCCATGGGCCTGAGCCCCAGGGGAAGAGGTGGCCATGGTCTTCATGGACCAGAAGACTTAGTCTTTACCTCTGATAGCCCTGAGGAATCCAGGCAGCCCAGACAAGTGGGTTTCTTTCCAGTGAAGAACATCCCCTCCACCAAAGAACAGTCAAAGTGCATCATTAAGCAGGTCCTGGATCCTGTGCTCCCCAACATAGTGAGACCCCCAAACAGGGGTCACTAGACACCTAATACAGGAATGTACTACTGGCATCAAGTCAATGCCCCTTGAGTCAGAGATCCTAGAGGAAAAAGCAAGTATCCAACTTTGCTGTTCTCCAGCCTCCCTGAGTGACATCTCCAGGTGAGGGAGGAACCCAGGTGCATAGGGCCTGAATTGAACCCCCAGAAAACTGCAGCAGCCCTACAGAAGAGAGACCTGACTATTGAAAGAAAACCAAACACCAAAAAGAACAGCATCAACAAAAAAAATCCCCAAAAAACCTCATCCAAAGTCAGCAACTTCAAAGATCAAAACTACATCAACTTATGAACATGAGAAAGAATCAATGAAAAAATGTAGAAAACTCAAAAGGCCAGAGTGCCTCTTCTCCTCCAAATAATCACAGCACCTCTCCAGCAAGGATGCAAAACTAGACAGAGGATAAGATAGATGAATTGACAGAAGTAGGCTTCAGAATGTGGCCAATAACAAATCTGACTAAACTAAGAACCATGATAAAAGATTGCAGGAGCTGCTAACTAGAATAACCAGTTTAGAGAGGAATATAAGTGAACTGATGGAGCTGAAAAATATAGCACAAGAACTTTGTGATGCAAACACAATCAATCTAGGAGAAGAAAGAATACTAGAGCTTGAAGACTGTCTTGCTGAAATAAGAAAGACAGGATTAGAGAAAAAAAGAGAAAAAAGGAATGAACAGAACCTCTGAGAACTATGTGACTATGCAAAAGTCTGAACCCACGACTGATTGGAGTACCTAAAAGGGACAGAAAGAATGGAACCAAGTTGGAAAACACACTTTAGGATAACATCCAGGAGAACTTCCCCAACCTAGCAAGACAGGCTAAGATTCAAATTCAGGAAATACAGAGAATCCCAGTAAGACTCTCCACAAGAAGAGCAACCCCAAGACATATAATCATCAAGGTCAAAATGAAGGAAAAACTGTTAAGGGCATCCAGAAAGAAAGGTCAGGTCACCTCCAAAAGCAAGCTCATCAGAGTAACACAGGACCTCTCAGCAGAAACCCTACAAGCCAAAAAAGAGTAGGGGCCAATATTAAAATTTCCTAAAGGAAATAATTTTCACCACAGAATTTTATTTCTAGCCAAACTAAGCTTCATAAGTGAAAGAGAAATAACATCCTTTTCAGACAAGCAAATGCTGAGGAAATTCATCACCACCAAGCCTCCCTTGTAAGAGGTCCTGAGGAAAGCACTAAATATGGAAAGGAAAAAGTGGTACAAGCCACTGCAAAAACACACTGAAGTATAAAGATCCATGACACTATAAAGAGACTGCATCAACTAGTATGCAAAATAACCAGCTAGAATCATGATAACAGGATCAAATTCACACATAACAATATTAACCTTAACTGTAAATGGATTAAATGCCCCAATTAAAAAACAGACTGGCAAATTGGATAAAAAGTCAAGACACGGAGAGAGATCCAAGATGGCCGATCACTAGCAGCTCAGGATTGCAGCTCCCAGTAAAAGCGGAAAGAGCCAGTGGACGCCACACTTACCGATAAATTTTCGCTGCCCACGGACCAGGACATTCCCAGCAGAGGAGCCCCAC
>CAUYQU010043685.1:0-29786 GCA_963574635.1 Cheracebus regulus | reverse complement strand
TGTTAAAGTCTCCCACTATTATTGTGTGGGAGTCTAAGTCTCTTTGTAAGTCATTAAGAACTTGCCTTATGTATCTGGGTGCTCCTGTATTGGGTGCATATATATTTAGGATTGTTAGCCCTACTTGTTACATTGATCCTTTTACCATTATGTAATGTCCTTCTTTGTTTCTTATGGTCTTTGTTGCTTTAAAGTCTGTTTTATCAGAGACAAAATTTGCAGCTTCTGGTTTGTTTTTTTGTTTTTTTTTTCCCCCTCTCTCCATTTGGTTGGTAAATCTTCCTCCATCCCTCTGTTTTGAGTCTTTGTGTATCCTTGCAAGTGAGATGGGTCTAGATACAGCACACCAATGGGTTTTAGCTTTTTATCCAATTTGCCTGTCTGTAGCTTTTGATTGGGGTATTTAGTCTATTTTAATTTAGGATTAATATCGATATATGTGACTTTGATACTGCCATCTAATGCTAGCTGGCTGTTTTGTCCATTAGTTGATGTAGATTCTTCATTATGGTGATGTTCTTTACCTTTTGGTATGTTTTTGGAATGGCTGATACTGGTCGTTCCTTTCTATGTGTAGTGCTCCTTTTAGAAACTCTTGTAAAGCAGGCCTGGTGGTGATGAAATCTCTGAGTACTTGCTTGTTCGCAAAAAAAATTTATTTTTCCTTCACTTATGAAGCTTAGTTTGGTTAGATTTGAAATTCTGGGTTGAAAGTTCTTTTCTTTAAGGACGTTGAATGTTGGCCCCCACTCTCTTCTGGCTCTCAGGGTTTCTGCTGAGAGAGAGTCTGATGGGCTTCTCTTTGTGGGTAACCCAACCTTTTTCTCCGGCTGCCCTTAGCATTTTTTCCTTCATTTCAACCCTAGTGAATCTGACAATTATATGTCTTGGGGTTGCTCTTCTTGAGGAATATCTTTGTGGTGTTCTCTGTATTTCCTGGATTTGAATATTGGCCTGCCTTGCTAGGTTCAGGAAGTTTTCCTGGATAATATCCTGAAGAGTATTTTTCAGCTTGGATTCATTCTCTGCTTCACATTCAAGTACACCTATCAAATGTAGATTAGGTCTTTTCACATAGTCCCATACTTCTTGGAGACTTTGTTCATTCCTTTTTACCCTTTTTTCTCTAATCTTGCCTTCTCATTTTATTTCATTGAGTTGATCTTCGACCTCTGATATCCTTTCTTCTGCTTGGTCAATTCGGCTATTGAAACTTGTACATGCTTCACGAAGTTCTCGTGTTGTGTTTTTCAGCTCCATCAATTCACTTATATTCCTCTCTAAGTTGTTCATTCTCATTGGCATTTCGTCAGATCTTTTTTCAAGGTTCTTAGTTTCTTTGCATTAGGTTAGAACATGTTCTTTTAGCTCACAGAAGTTTCTTATTATCCACCTTCTGAAGCCTGATTCTGTGAGATCATCACATTCATTCTCCATCAGCCCTTGTTCCCTTGCTAATGAGGAGCTGCAATCCCCTGTAGGAGGAGAGGCATTCTGATTCCGGGTGTTCTCAGCCTTTTTGCACTGGTTTCTTCCCATCTTTGTGGATTTATCCACTTGTCTTTGTAATTGTCGACTTTCAGATTGGGTCTCTGAGTGGACGTCTGGTTTGTATGGTGATGAAGTTTTTTCTGTTTCTTAGTTTTCCTTTGGCAGACGCCCCTTCCCCACAGAGCTGGGCCTTCCTGGGTTCAGCTGTGCTTGCTATGAAACTCTCAGTCCTCAGCGCTTCCAATTGCTATTTATTTTTGTGGGGATGGGACCAGCCAAGCCTGACTAAAAAGGCACCCAGTCCCGTATACTCCGCACCAAGAAGTGCCGCGCAGGGGTACCAGCAAAATGGCCGTGCCAGCCAAAAGAGTCACACTGGTGACCCGTGCGGCTCCTCCACCAGGAATCTCCCAGTCTGTGGGCAACAAAAGTTCATCTGAAATTGCGGTGTCCACTCACTCTCTGTGCTTTCACTGGGAGCTACAATCCTGAGCTGCTGCAAATCAGCCATCTTGGATCTCTTGAGCTTTTTATATTAATATTTTTTTTTACTGTGTTTTTCCATGGCTTTAAAATATAATGGCCAATGGCAGGTTCTCAATAGATATTTGTAGAATAATAGGTGATAAATAAAAAGAGTAGACTGGGGCTAAACTGAGAAAGTCCTAGAATGCCTAGGTGAGGATTTTATACTTGATTTAGTGGGCAAGGTAGAACAACTCATAGTTGGGCCATTAAGGAGCATAATAGTTGGGGAGAACTTTTCTTCACTCCAATACTGTCCTTTGCCTCCAGTTCCATTCTTTCACAAGTGCCGAGAAGATGGTTTCCATTCTTGTTCCTAATTAAGGTTATCACCTATCCCAGTTTGCTGAGACTAAGGGAGTTTTCAAGATATGGCACTTCAGTGCTAAAACAAGGAAAGTCTTTCGAAACCTGGGATGAGCTAGTTGAGCTACTCTACCCCCATAACTTATTTTTCCTTTCAGGAGGAACAATGGCCAACTTGATTGGTTCACATTTCCATGGGTTACCTCAAAAATGAACGGTCTCTCTCTCACCATCATGGGCCAGCTATGCTTAGCCATGCGGGGGCTCATCTCCTACTCCCACTGTGTACTCAAGAAACACGCTTCTGCTCTCTTAAGTTTCAGCCTATACACCTGTGCCTGGGTGGATACGTTCAAAAAGAGATCGATATGGGTTAGAAGGCTCAGGCAAGTTATCTTATTAGGTTTCTCAACAATGAAACAGACAGTGTACACTGTTTCATTGTGTCTATTTCTCAACTGAACAGAACTCACAGGGAAAAGAATCAATTAAGATCTCCCATATATTCAACAATGTTTGGAGCTGTATTTTCAAAGTATTTAGTGAATATTTATAAAGTACTAACTATGTGCCACACAAAGTATCAGAGAAAGAGAAATAAGGCAATCTTTACCCTTATGACACTCACAGCTGAATGAGAGGAGAGACATATAAACCAATTTTTAAATACACCACATTAAATTACAGTCAATGTTCCCCCTGAGGTCATCAGTACAGGCTGCGGAGAGAAGGCAGGGTGGCAGGAGTGGAGACCATGGGCATTTGAGAGACTTCCTCATGTAACTTGTGCCTTCAGGAACTTCTCGAGCCAAATCACATATATACTACTTCCATTTGAGGATGGAATGCTGCCATACACAACCTACTTTATGGCTAGATGAGTCAGAAAGCACTTAGTTCATGATAGGCAGTTCAGGTTGGATGGTGACTTGATGACTCATGGTCAAATGTTCAGTTTCCAACAAAGCCCAGTAACAGGCCAAAAGCTGTTTCTCAAAAAGAGAGTAGTTATTTGCAGAAGATGGCAGGGCCTTACTCCAAAACCCTAGAGGCCTCTGCTGTGATTCACCTATGGGGGGCCTGCCAAAGGCTCCAAATAGCATCTCTATCTGCCACTGACACCCCAAGCACCATTGGATCTGCCAAGTCATATGGCCCAAGTGGCAGAGCAGCTTGCATGGCAGCCTGGACCTGTTGCAGAGCCTTCTCCTGTTCTGGACCCCATTCAAAACTGGCAGCCTTTCAGGTCACTCAATAAATGGGCTGGTGTAACTATAACAATTGATGTATGTGTTGTATCCAAAATCCATATAGGCCCACTAGGAATTGTGCCTGTTTCTTTGTTGTAGGAGAAGCAAGTGTAGCAACTTATCCTTCACCTTATAAGTAATATCTCAACAGGTCCCATACCACTGGACCCTTAGAAATTTTACTGAGGTAGAAGGTCCCTGAATTTTAGTCAGGTTTATTTAGAAACCTCTGGCTTCATCAGCATCCTCCCATATGTCTCATTCTTTTCCAGTCAATGTCCTCACTTTAACAGTAGATACCTGGCAAGGCTATGCATGCATCTTTTGTTGCAGGTCAGCCACTCATATGATGAGAGTTTGTTTTACACCAATAAGTCTAGTGTGTTTGTTACAGCTCTGCTGATTGATCCAATGAGCATACTGTCATTAATGTAATGGACCAGTGTGATATCTTGTGGAAGTAAAAAGCAATCTAGTTTTCTTCAAATAAGATTATGACACAAAGCTGGAGAGTTGACATACCTCTGAAGTAGGACAGTGAAGGTATACTGCTGACTTTGCCAGCTGAAGGTAAATTGCTTGTGGTGGGCCTTATGGACAGGAATGTAGAAAAAGACATATGCCAAGACAATGGCTGCATATCAGGTACTAGGAGATGTGTTAATTTGCTCAGACAATAAAATCACTTCTGCTATAGCAGCTGCAATTGGAGTTACCACTTGGTTAAGCTTACAATAATCCATTATCTCTCCCCAAGATCCATCTGTCTTCTGCACAGGCCAAATAGGAGAGCTGAATGGGAATGTGGTGGGGATCACTACCCCTGCATCTTTCAAGTCCTTGATGGTGGCACTAATCTCCACAATCTCCCCAGGAATGCAATATTGTTTTTGATTTACTACTTTTCTAGGTAGAGGCAGCTCTAATGGTTTTCACTTGGCCTTTTCCACCATAATAGCCCTCACCCTACGAGTCAGGGAGCCAATGTGGGAGTTCTGCCAGCAGCTAAGTATGTGTATGCCAATTATGCATTCAGGCACTGGGGAAATGATCACAGGATGAGTCTGGGGACTCACTGAACCCACTGTAAGTTGGACCTGAGCTAAAACTCTATTAATTACTTGACATCCATAAGTCCCTACTTTAACTAGAGGACCACAGTGACGTTTTGGGTTTCTTAGAATCAATGTCAGCTCAGAGCCAGCATCCAGTAGTCCCCAAAATGTCTGAACATTTCCCTTTCTCCAGGGCACAGTTACCCTGGTAAAAGGCTAGAGGTCTCTTTGGGGAAGGTTGGGAAAAAGATTAACAGCATAAATTGTCAGTAGTGTAGTGGGGTCCCTTCTCAAGGGGACACAGACTCCCCTTCATTCAAAGAATGCTGGGTCTGTAAGCTGGCTCAAGTCTGGAAATTGATTGAGGGGACGTGATTCTCTGTTTTCATAATTCAAATTAGTCTTTCATCTATTCAACCTGGAAGTTTTTCTGCTTATATAAATTAAGTAGGAATGCAATAAGCTTTCTATCAATTTCATGGTGTTCTAGGAACACCATGATTAATAGCTAATGCCAGAGCACTATAGGTGTCAGACTATTATAAATTCTGCTTTGCCTGTGCTGTCCATCATGGTAGCTATGCCCACTTTGCCTTTGATGATTGAATGCTGCTACTTGGCCCCGTCCCCTCAGGATCCAATTATTCCCATTGTATTTAAATTTTGTAGTTGAGTGACTGTGGTTCCCACTGTTAGATCTGACATACAGAGAAGAGCAATTGCAGTGCTCCTCAAAGATGCAGGTGCTTCCCTCACAAATCTATTTCACAAAGCATTGGTCAAGGGTATATCTTCTGGACCCTCCCAGCTGGGATGAGTAGGTCTAAAGTGACTAATACATTCCACCCATCCCAATCTTCCTAAGCCTTTGGATCCCTTCCTCTGCATTAAACCAAGGGAGGTCAGGCATTTCCAACTCATTAACAGTGGGCCACCTTTTAATCCATATTTCAGCTAACCAGGCAAATAAACTATTAGAAACTTTTTTAACTCCCCAAGCTGCAACATGAAATTCAGTTTCTACTTAGTGGGCCCAAATTAATAAATTCAGTCTGATCCAACTTTATATTCCTTCCACCATTATTCCACACCCTTAATATCCATTCCCATACCTGTTCTCCAGATTTCTGCTTATATAAATTAGAAAACTCAAGCAGTTCAAGTGTTGTACACCTCCTCATGAGTCACACTCTCAACTTCATCTCTAGGGGCCCACTGGGACTTTGGTGTAGTTATAGGTCTAGAAGCAAACAGAGATGTTGGGGGTAGCTCCTGAAGAGAATCAACATTATCTTTCAACATTATAGTTGCCTGGAAACTGCCTTAGGTGGGGGCCATCACTGTTGCCTCAGTGATTTATCTCTTCATACAAAGGTGGAAAGGCTGATGGCAGCATGGGTCAGGGAGGGGATGTTGTCACTACTGGGGATGAGGAAGCTGTTTCTTTGGGCAAAAAAGTTTCATCAGCATTTACAAACTCAGTGCCCTCAGCTTTATCAGGGTCCCCACACATGTCCCATTCTTTTCTAGTCAATGTTCTTACTTTAACAGTAGATACCTGGCAAGGCTGTGAATGCACCTTTTGTTGCAGGTCAGCCACTCATACAATAAGAGTTTGTTTTCCCACAATTTCAGCTCTTTTTCCATAGGAGATAAGACTCTTACTCAGGGAAATCTTAGCAGATTTGAAGCTCAGTATCTACTTCTGAAACCATGAGTTAGAATCCCTGAGATCATTTTCTTTCATCACTTTGCCCACTGAACTTAAGAGCAACTAACCAGCTTCATTATGTTACTTGGTTCTCCACATATGGTCAAAGGTATTATGTATAGAGTCACTAAACTCCTTGCCTCTCATGAGCAGTGAATCAGCAGTGTCAAATGCATTTATTTTGCATAACTCTCTAAACAGTTAATGCCAAGGAATAACAGTCTTCTCCATACTATTAGAAGTAGAATCCTTAGTATTTTGGGGTCCAAGCATATTATACAGCCAGCTCCAGAAACCCCAAAACCAACAAAAGAATTCTATCATTAGTGTTCAGTTCCTCTAGAACCACTCCTGGTACCAAATCTGTATCAGTCAGGGTTCTCTAGAGGGACAGAACTAATAAGATAGATACATATTTAAAGGGGAGTTTAAGTATTAACTCACACTATCACAAGGTCTCACAATAGGCCATCTGCAAGCTGAGAAGGAAGGAAAGCCAGTCCGAGTCCCCAAACTGAAGAACTTGGAGTCTGATGTTCAAGGGCAGGAAGTATCCAGCGCAAAAGAAATGTAGGCTGGGAGTCTAGGCCAGTCTAATCTTTTCACATTTTTCTGCCTGCTTTATATTCTAGCTGTACTGGCAGCTGATTGGAAGGTGCCCACCCAGATTAAGGGTGGGTCTGTCTTTCCCAGGCCACAGACTCAAATGTTAATCTCCTTTGGCAATACTCTCACAGACACACCCAGGATCAACAGTTTGCATCCTTCAATTCAATCAAGTTGACACTCACAAGTGTTAACTATCACAAAGTTGGTTGTCATTGTATGAAATGAGGAGAACAAATTGGACAGATACAGGTAGGAAACAGAATCTATGGGACTCTCCCATTGGAGATGGAGAAATAAAAAATACAAGAAGCAAAGGTGACACCAAGGCACTTATCCTGGGAGACCAAGGAAGGAGAAGTACTCTCAACAGAATTAAGAAAGTAAGAAGAAGCCAGCCTTCTGAAAACTCATTCAGTTAAAGAAATGTTTAGTTTGGAGGATTGGTAGAGCACCTAAGTTGGGATGTGAAACAAGCAATTGAAAATATAGATATAGATCATGAAAAAGACAACAGGGCAAGAGATACAGGTGTGCCTAGAGATGATGAGAGATCAGTGATCCCCAAACAAGAGAGAAGATACTTTTTAAAAACAGGCAGAGACTGAATATTTAGAAAAGTCAACATTTTCTAAGCAAAAAAAACAAACAGAGCCCTTTGAAAGAAGCAGTGAAGGGAAGCAGTTCAGCAGTATAACTTGCAAGAAGGAAGGCAGACTTTAAAGAAAGGAGAGATGATCAGTAGGACTGAAATATGGAAGATGTTGGGGATTATATGGTGGCTATCAGAGTGTGGCCACTCGTAAACAGCCTTGGCAGAGAGGCAAATAAAGGTAGCACACATGTGATAAATGAGGAGAACTTGGTGGAGCTGCAGAATAGATAAAACTTATAACAAGTGCTTTTTTTTTTTTTTAGCTTACCAAGATTTATGAAGAAAACTTCAGATTATTAGGCTATCTACATGAAACATCATTTGTGAACAACATCAAATATTAAGCCTAAATTTCTTATGCATTTAATCATTCATCTATCTATCCAAACAAGCACAATGCCAGGTATTAGGAATGCAAAAACAAGAGTTGACTGGTGACGTCTACCTTAGGAGGATCTTCCTCCTGTTAGAGTCTAAAATACAAATAAAGATGCCCAAAGTATGGCAGTTACTGTAGCAAATCACGGAGGACAAAAAAAGTTCAAAGAACGAACTGGAGTTTTCTTCAGGGCTTAGGGCTCAATAACAGTCCCTCTCAAAAAAAAAAAAATAGAAAAAGACTGCAAAATTGTTGACTCACCCACAGTAGAGTGAAAATCAGAATAGGTTCCAGCAAGACAAAGCTGTTAGACCCTCATAAATATGACAAATAGCAACGAACAAACTCAGGCAACAGAAGATAAAGAACTTGAATTTTAAAAGCTGTGGCAACAAGTGACTCATAAAACTGAGGAACTAAACAAGCAATCTTTTGTTCTTTTCTTCAAAAACACTCTTTTTGCTTTTAACGGTAATTGGCGACTAGTGACTAATAGAAAAAGTGTAAGAATACAGTTTAAGGGTTGTGTGTTACTGTAGATAACACTTATAGGATCTTGCTACTTAGAGGTCCTACAAAGAAGGTGTTGTCAAATAGATAAGGTCTCATACAGCTTGAGCATGAAAACCATATGATTTATCTGTATGGCCACAGCACAAGTTAAGGATAAAAGCTGGGATTCTTCCTTCTGCAAAGCAGAAGCAAGGCAATATTTCTAATGTCATCCTGACTCACCAAGTGCAGCCAAGACTGTTCTCCTTTCAGCAAAATTGCTGAACTGTGTGGTTGAGGCTGGATGATTTTCGCACAAAGGGACTCTTCTACACACACGGCTCTCCAACAGCAGAAAAATCTGTGAGGCTACAACAGATGTGCCCTATTGAAGAATCCCCTCCACGTGGGCAGGTGCCAGAGGAACAAGTGGAAGAACAGATCAGCCTGGCAGGAGCCACTTGTGGTGGGAGAAAATGGCAAATAAACTTACAGGCCTCAGCTCAAATCTGCCAGACCTGGTGTTCACAAGGCTGTGAAACAGAAAGGAGAAAGATTCAATTATCTGTTATGATATAGAGAGTACACCTTTCTCAGCACTCTTCAGGCTTCACGTCATCTACAATTACTACTATCATGGCCAATTATAAGAGAAGCCACAACACACCAGCACTACACTGCCCAACAGAGCTTACAGGCACCCCAGCCCTGCTAGGCAGTAACAACTGTGGTTAAGAGACAGTTAGGAACCCCACGTACCTTCTCTTCCTGGGGCGAAGGGTGGCTGGCTCTGGGAGAAGGAAGATAAAACAGAAATGGATCACATCTGGGAAGGTCTTCCTCCTTAGGGGAGGGGCTAAGCCTCCCACTTCATCAGCTGAAGAGGGTTTACAGAGGAGACCAGGCAGAAAAATTACCCCACGTCCCCACACCTATCAAAGACGGAGTATGAACAGGTACACTTATAGAGCTAAATGTTTTGTGAGGCTTCAGGCAAAGTGAATGCCTATATCCAAATTAAGAAACACCATTTCAGACAACTAGATGAGGCTATGATTCCCATCACGCCCTAGAATCTACAGATTTTACACTTAAAAGGGCTTTCTAGGACTTAACTGCTTGAACTTCTTCATTCTATATGTTAAAAAAACTGAGACTCAGAGATAACATATTTAACATGACACAGAAATAATTCAAATATCTAAGATGATGTTTATCTAGTTTTATTTATTCTGGACAACAAAAATCTTGGCACTGCTAATTACCAACCTTATAAAGTCAAGTGGGAGATTTGTGGGAATTGACTGGCCCCATATTCTTTAATAAAAAGAATATAAACATCCTAAGGAAATTTAATATAATGATAGGACGATAAATTCTAATGCCAGTCTCCAGACCATGCACACCAGGAAGAGGTGATACCTGGATCTAGTTCTTCTGGGTCTCCCTCATGTTTCTCATAACCACACCCCATGTGACGGGGCATGAACTGGGGTGTCCATTCCTTGCTGCAGGGTCTTCAGTACAGGATTCAGGTAATGAGTCACCTTTATATTTTTGCTTCAAAATGGCATTCTAACTTAAGCGTAATTTGAGAACTGAAGCTTCTCTGGAGACATATCTTATGGTGCTGTGGTTATAGGAAGACTCCTTTGTCAAGCAGGGTTGGAGTAGTTAGTACAGTGACACTTGTCTCTTTTTCTGTAGAAGAGTTTGATGATAACAACAGCATCTTGTAGAGATGTGAAGATTAAATCAAATAATACAGAGAACAGTGCTTCAAAAACAGTTTGAGCCCTCTAAATGTTAGCTATTTATTTTGTCTTAAAATGAAAATAATCTGTCCTCATATGTACCTTACGATAAAATTTCCTGTATCAACATCTCCCAGAAAATGGTACCTTGGGCACTACTTCTTAGTCATTCTATGATTGATATAAAGGGTGCTGAAAATAATTACTTGGCAAATTAGGAAGAGTCCATAGTATCTTCCTTTAATCTAGGTGTTTTTAGGGAGCTGTCCTTTCTACAACAAAATCCCAGTCTTGTAAGATGTCAATTTCAGTGTTCTCTTGCCAAGGGATACAAATCTACATCCACAATCATAACTCTAGTTTTCTCTTTCCTGTTGCCCATAAATATAATGAATTAGGCAGAACATCGATTGTAGTTTTCTGGTTTTCTATGACTGGGTGGGCCTACATTCCACTTCTACTTTGAGGCCAACTGCCACTTAACTGTGATACAAATCTGTGATTCTGATATTGTTATAAGTGAGACCCATAGCATTTTAGCGATAAGCATCTTTTAAATTTTTTAAGTAAGCAAGATGGGGGTGGGGACCCTAACTATATTATCCAAGAGCAGTGATGAGCATGTGGTTATGAAGTGAGTTCAGTGTGCTTGTCCTTGCATCTAGCAAATACTATATATGCTCTATTTCTGCACTAAACTCATGACTAAAGGGGACTGTCAAATAAGTGAGGATTTGGGGACAGTACCTGTCACCTGCCACAGGGCACACTCAGATAAAAAACTGCATTCAAAGAAGCATGTCCAGCCTCTAGCCATTTATTTTAGTCTTTTAGTTCTAACAGATATTTTCTTGTATGCCATATAAGAAATCAATTTAAAAAGAAAGAGATCGATAAGAAATATGTATTCTCAAAAGCTTACCTAAATTTTCATTTACTAGCTGGTTTATACCAGAATACTTCAAATATTCCACCAACTTGAACACCAAGTTCTATCAAGTTTAGTTCAAATATTTGAAGGATTACTGTTGGAGGCTCTTCATTTAGCTGCATTATTCACTAAAGAAACAAACATAATTATTACAATGAGCGAATTTTATATATTAAAAACCAGCTTAGTTTGGTTTACTATAAGCCAACATCTTTGACTTGTTATTGCTTTATTATTTCATTCCAATAGTTTAAAAAATACATAAAATTATCTTTTACATTTTAACATGCCAAAAGTTTATGTTCTGAAAATACTTTGCCAGGCACAGTGGCTCATGCCAGTAATCCCAACAGTTTGGAAGGCTAATGTGGGTGGATCACTTGAGCCCAGGAGTTCAAGACCAGGCTGGGCAATGTGGCAAAAGTTTGCCTCTACTCCCGCAAAAAAAAAACAGAAATTAGCCAGGTGTGGTGGTGCTTACCTGTAGTTCCCGCTACTTGGGAGGCTGAAGTGGGAGGATCACTTAAGCCTAGGAGGTTGAGGTTGCAGTGAGTGAAGATGGCACCACTGCACCTGAGTGACAGAGTAAGACCTTATCTCAAAAAAAGAAAATGAAAAGAATACTAAAGAAATTTGAAAAATGTGTTTGAATATTAATCTATCATTTTGTGCATAGTTACATGAATTACATTTACTTATGTAAATTAAGTATATAGACTCATTGCCCTAAATCACACACAGGAAGATAGTAACATGAATAAAGTAGCTTTTACAGAACAGTGAAAGTATGACAAAGTAATCACATCAGAAAAATTAATCACTGGAGAAATTAAAGATTTTTTTTTTCTCTTTTCTTTCTTCTTCTGGACCTAAAGAATATCCATTTCTATATCTCATTTGTTCTGCCCCCATCCTGTGGCCACAGTTCTCTTATAAATCCAGAACTTCTTGGCATCTTTCTCCCCATGTGAAAATGGATTCTACAAGCTAGAAGTGAACTCCAAGTGATTTTGCAATGATAAAGTTGGCTCAGAACTGGTAGACATTGGATCAGCACTTCTCACATTCCTCTCAGTAATGTATGCCCTGGCTTAGATAGGGTAATACTACGATTATTAAACCTCTAGTCCTTTTGCGTTTTCTCTCTCTTTGTATCAAATCAGATAAAAAACAGTAAGACATATCTAATACAATCAAGAAGACAAGAGGAAACATTTCCAAGCTATACATATGACAGCTCTTAATGGTCCCATTGGTTATCGATCAGTCACTTTGATGTGCGCAAGGGAAAAGCAGGAAAAGAGAAAAGAACCTGCAATTGTGAACTGATAGATAAAAATGTCAGAGTTTCACTTTTACCATTTTCTCTCCCCTTTAAAGACTCCATCATTTTTGCATTAAAGTATAATAACATAAAATTTAACATTTTAACTATTTTTATATGTATAGTTCAGTGGCATTAAGTACAACCACAATGTTGTGCAACCATCTTACCATTCATCTCTAGAACTTTTTATCTTGCAAGACGCAAACTCTGTACCCTTTAAACAATAACTACATATTTTTGTTTTAATTTTCTTAATGGCCAACATGTGTCAGTCAGCCAAACTTTTTAGCATTTTCTGTCTACTTATCCAGTAGGGAGGGAAATTGGAGATGATGTGTCTGCCCCCAGGGAGTTGACATGTTACAACAGAAAGCTGGACAAAAACACCATCTCACAAAGCCAGTCATTGAGGACACACCTGACACTTAGGCAGGTGCTACATTAAGTGAGTTTTAAAGTAAAATAGCTGATAGTTTAGTTTCAAATTTCCCACTCGCAGTTCAAAATACATAGCTCTAATTCAGAGGAATATGCTGTTTTTAAAAACGATGAACCCTTTCAATAAGAAGATATGATGCTGCTATTTTAACCACATTCTCAGTATCTCATTTTTGAGGATTAATTGGTCTTTATTTTACAAATCTTCTTGGGTAGTTTTAGGTCAACTGAGACAGGCATTGCAAATTCCTGAAAATCCCAAAGCATCTCCACATGTATCTTAAACTATTGTTGACTACTATGAGCAGAGGTGAGGCTAACTGGGATCCCCGTATTCTTGGGCCTATATGTAAGCCACAAGTCATTCTGATTTCTAAATCTGTCATATCAGAATGTGACAAATAGCACTTCAAAATTTCCAGGCCCGGCCTAAGACAACTTTAAAATACAATTCGCCCTTATTAATAAATATTGCATTTGTCTAAAAATTGGCTGCAACACTCAAAAACAAACACCTCTTATTCACCTTTCTGTCTCAAAGGTCAGCATTGAAAATCTACAGTTTAATTTCTTTTTTAAATGGGAACCAGGTGTTGTGTGTGTGCGGTTTTTTAAATTATTGTTCTTATTACATGACACCAATCAGAAAGGGACATGCTGATATTCCAAGCTGACTATTTGTGTTCCCTTTGCTAGTGATCATTAATTTAATTTAGACAGTTATTCATGTAAGCAGTTTGCCACTATGATGACTGAGAAAAAATACTGAAGCAATAGATTTTTAAAATGGTAATACATGGAAAGAGATATAATTATCCTGCAAAACATATTCCTTCAAGTTTTATATTTGGTCTCCAGTGCTATAAACCATAAAATTGTGTTAGCTAGTCCAAACTATTTTTATTGAAATCTTGGTTTGGGAAAACAAGGATTGAATCTCTTAAAAGCTCATTTGGAATACAAATAGTTGAGCTCTAGCTATAGTACATCTATAAAGATATCTAGAATTCAGGAAGATAACACCAATGGAAAAGCAAATTTCTTTGGTTCAATTTTCTCATGGAAAATGACATACATGCTGCTTTAAATAGCTGCTGCTGCTTCATGAAATTCTTCAAGAAATGATCTATTTGAAAGAATTTTGTTCAGCATACTGTACTTCTGCTGGTGCTTCGAGACTGTTACTGAATTTATATGGAAATGAAAGATGGAGACAGCAATGCAAACCTAGTGTTTTACAAACTCACCTTTGCCTGGTAGCACATAAAGCTGTGCAATTGACCTCATTAGATCTATCACTTGCTGGTTTATTTCTGGACCTCTCTCTAGCTTAAAATAACATCAGAACTATCCCCAGACACTATCCTAATAGAAAATATATCACTGGAACAGGATAACCTGGACCCCATGACATAAAGCAACAGTGCAGAAGAGTTACACTCATCCAAGAGGACCAAAGGGACATCTGATTGGGTTGAACTTACTCATATATTGCTACCTTTCAGTTTCTTCATCTAGACCAGTTCTCAGAATTTTTCTTAATTGCAATCATTCTGCCTTTGGACAACTTATTTGTCTCTGATGGACAAAACATACTGTATTTTAATGTTGAGAAATGGCTTGGAAAATAAATCCAGCCCAACATTGTCTATTATAAATGAAGAAACAGATTTAACGTGTTTAGTGACAGATATAAGCCAAAAACTACCCCTGCTATGCAGATGATCTGTCTATTGTCTTTTCTTATAAGTCATTTACAGAATTATAGCATTTATGTTATATGTCTCCATGAGAAAAGAATTATTTTAAAATATAATAGGGACTAGAAAATCTTTCTACACATAAAAGTATAAACAATATCTTCAAAAGGGTTCTTGTTTTCTTAATTTCTTTTAAACTGTCTTTTACAATCTGTAAACATTAACTTCTCAACAAGCAAATCTAGAAAAATAAAATTTTCTACCACATTTTCTCAAATTGAATCATACATTAATTGAAAGCTTAAAGAATTATTGTAATCACTTACTATTTTCCGCTAATGATTTTTCAATTTTGAGATGTAGCCAAATACTTTTTTGAGAAAAAAAAAATGAGCAATTTATAGAAGTAACAGATATTTGGCAAGATTTGCAGATAAAATAGATTTTCGAAATGTATGTATTTGAGTACATTCTCTTATGGTATATACTTAAAGACATCATACTTAAAAGAAAGCTTGAAGCAATATCATATTCATAAAAATTAACTGCTCTCTTACCTAATGTACAAGACCTGAATTCATGTTTTAAAATGCTTTTCTCATAGCTGCTGATATCAGAGTTGGCTAAAACTTAACAATAAATTTTTGTAATGATACAATAATAAGATTTAAAAATTCATCAAAAGGCCTAATTTTTACTTATTTATATAATTTCTGTACTCCAAAGGTGGTTTTTCAGTTAAGAGATAGCACTATCTATAAAAGCAAGCTATGGCCCTGGTATGATTTATTATTTTCATTTATCCAGTCATTTTAGAGTCAGGGATTCAGTATGGAGGAGACAACACACTCTGCAGGGGTAATTAAGAAGAATGTAATAAAGGGACTATTCACTAAGTTGAAGGCAGAGTTAAGGGTAACTAGCAAGGAATGGCGCCTCCCATTGGCCAAATCCAAGCAGAAGCAAAGGAGAGCAAGAGAAGCCTGCTGTGAAGTCCATAGAAGTAGGCTTCAGCTTCCAAATGCACAAAGCAAGATGGAGGGGTAGTGAAGGCCAGGATGAAGAGTGAATCTGAAAGGGGCAAAGTGTGAATGTCCAGCACATTGTTCCATTTGGAGTCATTACTTTCTGTTCACTCCCATAGCATGTTATACGTCTGCATAGCGTTGATCACATCTTACAATATTTCATTGTTTATGTACTTATGTCTCTCAGTCATACATTTGTATCTCTCCTTGAAACTAAGGAGAAAGTTACACGCAATTTTAACCATTTCAAGGCTGCCATTAGGGTAAAGAAGGCAAAACACAGCATACCCAAACCTGACTGTTGGTGTCAAAGAAGAAATACAGAGAGAAGGAGATAGAATTGCTTTTCTTCCTTTCTCATGATCAGGGTATGGTTTGCTTGGTATAAATCCCACAGCAAGAATAAGATAAGAGCAAAGTATGGGGCATGGAGAGGCAAGCTCACCTCCTTACAGCAGAGCTTAGATAAAGGTTTCCCACCTCATGCCCACTTCCCTGGGAGGCTCATTTGAGAGACATTGTGTGGTCACAACCACAGTAGCTCAAATTCATTCTCTTACCTCTGTTGACTCAGGTCTATGTTTAACAGATTGCTCTTCTTTTCACAAGTTCATTTATTCACAGACATTCCACAGAATTTTCTTTTTCCACTGAGTCCCTCATAGTGTGAGTGTCCCACAGAGCAGAGGTGACAGTGACAAAAGAAATGAGTCTAAATGCTATCTTGAAAACTTGAAAAGTATTTTAAAATCACTTCAGGCTCCTTAATTGCTAAGTAGTTGCAAATATCTGTTATACATTGGAGAAATTACAGTCACAACTTCCTCTTGAAAAAGCATCATTTGTCTTGTACTGCAAAACTCCAGGAACACAGTGATATGGTATTTGTTCATTAACTACTGTTCAAGTCCTCCTAACTAGGCTGTAGCAGATGAGCTTCTCATCACGTAAGCTGACCAGACCTTTTACCTGAACATAATCTGATTGCTGAATAGTAAGCAAAGCTTTCTAAAGGAGTTAAGCACATTTAATTTCATCAAACATGTACCATTTGCTATCACAATATAGGTACTTGATTGGAAAGTTAAAGGTAAGCATTAATATACGTTAGTTTACACAATTTTCCTCCTCCCTCTCATACATTTAACTCAACTCTGGCTTTAATATTTGTTTGGATTTCATATTGAGATTTTCTTAGATCTTTCTTTGTCCCTTCTAGGGTATTTTTGTGGAGCCATATCCTTTTTCTTACTGTACTCAGAAACCTAAAGCGAATAAACAGGAATGTTGGTTCCATGTTTTTTATTCTTTGTTTTATAACTATAGTTAAAAAACATCACAGTTATCTGGAAGTTTAACAGTTGAAACCTAACTCAAATGTTAGCTAAAATAAACAACAACAAGATCAACAATAACAAAAAATTTTCTTTATGTCTCTGCAATAACCTTATACAAAACAAATAAAGAAAAAAAAACGTACACTTACATGCTTAACTTCATAAGTCTTCAAAGGGAGCTACAAATAGTATTTTTGTATTTCTCTAACAAATAGGCTATCTGATTTCTTAGCACACAGTGTATTTATGATAACAGTATAATGTAGCCACCAAAAACTGAGACTCTAGAGTCAGAGCCACCTATTGTGTAATTCAGCTAAAAGTTCCTTCTCTGTGTGTGTTTCAGTTTTCTCATGGTAGTCGACAGCCTGGAAAATGGTCTACAATAATTCCTTCTTCATTAGTATTCATGTCCTTGTGGAGTCCCCATCCCATTGAATGTAAGCTGGATTTAATTATTCACTTTCAACAAATAGAATACATGAGAAGCAGTGAGATGTCACCTCTGAGATTATGTTATAATGGCCATTCTTTTTCTATAAGAAACCTTATTCTGGGAGAAGCAAGCTGCAAATGTTGTGAGCAGCCTCATGGAGAGGCCAGTGTGGCAAGGAACAGATGTCTCCAGCCAATAAGCATCAAGGACATGAGTCCTGCCAACAACCAAGTAAGAGAGCTTAGAAGTGATCTCTGGATTCCCACCAACAGCTGTGTGAGTGAGCTTGAAAGTGGACCCACATTCACTTGAGGTCAGGAGTTGGAGACTAGCCTAGCCAACATGGTAAAACCCCATCTCTACTAAAAAATAGAAAAATTAGCCAGTCATGGTGGCTCACGATTGTAGTCCCAGTTACTCAGGAGGCTGAGGCAGGAGGAACACTAGAACCCTGGAGGTGGAAGTTGCAGTGAGCCAAGATTGTGCCACTGCACTCCAGCTGAGGCAACAGAGCGAGACTCCATCTCCAAAAAAAGAAAGAAAGAAAGAAAGAAAGTGAATCCTCCCAATGTAGACTTGAGATGACTGCATTTTGGTCAACATGTTAATTGCAGCTTTGTGAGAGACCCTGTGTTAAAATGACCCAGATAAGCTACTCCTGAATTCCTGATAATAAGAAGTTCTGAGACAAATGTGTGCTAGTTTTTAACCACTAAGCCATAGGGTAATTTTTTATACAGCAATAGATGACTAATACAGATTCTGGTAATGAAAGAGTGGTGCTTTTTTTAACAGACACCTTTGGTTTTGGAACCAGACAGTGTTAGTTAAGTGTTAGTAACACTTAACATGCCTTGAACACATTTTGTAGAATTTTGGACTTTGAGGATAGAGCACATGAAAGGAGAAAAATTCTTACTGGAAACTGGTTACAAAGCAATACATGACAAACACAGACATCTATGACATAGAGATTCTCTGACTTAATGCATGAAAACATTCAGCATAATGCCCAGTACATAGTAATCCATGGTAATCCACTCAATAAATACTATAAATGTGGTGCCTCACACTTGTAATCCCAGCACTTCAGGAAGTCAAAGCAGGGGATTGCTTGAGCCCAGGAGTTTGAGACCAGCCTGGGTAACATAGTGAGACTTTGTTTCTACAAAATAAAAAAAATCAAAAAAATTACCCAGACATGGTGATGTGCCCCTATGGTCCCAGCTACTCAGGAGGCTAAGGCAGGAGGATTACTTGAGCCTGGGAGTTTGTGGTTGCAGTGGGCCATGATCATGCCACCGTACTCCACTCTGGGCAACACAGCAATGCGTTGCGTCGAAAATAAATAAATAAAAATTTTAAAAATATCTAACATGAAAAAATTCGTTGACAGAATCTGGCAATAGAAGCAATAACTGACAATATTGAATAGTTACACTAAGATTTTAAAACTAGACATGAAAAGCAAAAACAAGGTATTTGAGGTGCATATAGTTAGAAGAAAACATCTCAGCAGCCCATACATGAATACAGCCATCCCTAGGAATCAGTAGGGGATTGGTTCCAGGAACCCCATAGATATCAAATCTTCATATGTTCAAGTCCCACAGTCAGCCCTGTGGCACCTGTGGATACAAACTCTCAGCCCTCCTTATTCATGGGTTCCACATCCTGTGGGTACTGTATTTTTCAATCTGCAGTTAGTTGAATTTGAGAGTGCAGAATCTGCGGATACAGAGGGCCAACTGTAATTGTATTTCTGCTCTGTACAATAATAACATTTTGTAATTACACTTGTAATCCAACACATAAAAATAGAATTTCATTAACATTTTCTGAAAATTAAGAACTTACAATTTTTCTGTTTCTCTTAACATAACCTCACTTCTCTGGTTATCCTACCTAAAAACTTCAGTCTTCTCTTTTCCTTACCTTTCAACTTCTAACCTAATTAAATACCAAATCTTGTTGGTGCTTCTAAATGTCTGCTCTACCTACCACTCCCTTTTGTATATATACATTTTAAGCACCTCTGTCCAGGCTCTGTTCACAGTATGCATAGCCTACTTTAATAGTCGCACAACTCATACCCTGCATATAACTGAAATCCTTCTGTCTGTGACTGCCAGCACCAGCCCCTGTACACCCAGATAACAGGACTGGAAGCTAAGAACCCTTCTTGAGTTCTCACCTTCACTTCTCACATTTAACTGGCAATGCAAGTTAGGATGAAAAAAAGATGAGAATCAAAGATATATTTCATGAGAATATTGACACTTAGGAAACAATTAACACAAAGCATTACAGAAGTTTTAAAGAAAAAATGTTGCCCCAAAAGGCAAGAAAACAGAGTTCCAAGGGGGCAATGTTAAACAATGGTGATTGCAAAAAATTAGATGGACAAACACTAGCAGAAAATGAGCATCTTCTTTTTTTTTTGAGTAGGAGATCTTGCCCTGTCATCCAGGCTAGAGGGCAACGGTGCAATCTCAACTCACTGCAACCTCCGCCTCCCGGGTTCAAGCTATTCTCCTGCCTCAACCTCCCAAATAGCTGGGATTACAGGCATGCGCCACCACACCCAGCTAATTTTTTGTATCTTTAGTAGAGATGGGGTTTCACCATGTTGCCCAGGCTGGTCTCAAACTCCTGACCTTGTGATCCACATCCACCTGCCTCGGCCTCCCAAAGTGCTGTGATTAGAGGTGTGAGCCACTTCACCTGGCCTGAAATTGACCATCTTCTATATGTAAGATGCTATGTAAGTTAATTCATTTATTCAGCTGATATTTACTGAGGACTAGCTATGTCCACAGTACTATGTGAGATACTGGCTACATCACAGGACATATGAAAGTGAAAAATATATACACTGTCCCACTCATAGACTTACAATCTAAAATTATCTTATTTGATTTTCGTAAAAGCACTAGGGTTGGTATTATATGCTTATGTTTCACATGAAAACACTTAGGTTCCACTAAGTAACATAGTTTATCAAAATGACACAGCTATAAAATTATGGAATGAGTATTAAAGACCAGGTTAGACTGACTCTAAAGTCATGTTTTTTCTACAATATGATCCTACCTTAGTAAGATGAATATTAAAAAGTGGTCATTGGAATTGGCATTCACACATAAAAACCTTCCATTTCTATAGAGTGGTAGAAGCAGAATACTAAGCTTCATTCCCTATAAGGCCTGATAATTCAGACATTTGAAAAAGTCTCAAATACATGGGCCAAAAATTTTCCCTGGGCTTGAAAAAAGAAGGTAATACCGATGGTTTGTTATAATAAAGAATTTAAGCTCAGAGTTAAACAGATCCGATTTGCATTCCAGCTCTGCCACGAAATAACTGTGTATCCCTGGGCAAGTTACTTAACCTTCTCAAGTCTTAACTTCCTCATCAGTAAACTGGAGAGAATAGTAACCATTTAATGGAGTTGTTGTAAGGATTAAATGATGTAAACCATGTAAAATGCTACTCCTGCCATTTGTGATGCATCCTCTGAATGTTAGTTTATTAGACGTTTCGTGGAATAAAATAACAACAGAGGCTTTTCTACTAAGAGCTTTCATTCTAAAAGGGAGAATGAGGCATGCCAAAGTTAAACAATACATACAATGAGGTGGCATGAAATAAATAAAGTTTATGCAAAATGCTTTTGGAGAATAGAGGAAGGAGCAATAAATTCTGTCATAAGAAAACATTTCAGTGATTATATGACTTTGGGAAGACATATTTTAGTTGATTTGTTAAAACAATAAGTAGTTTTAGAACACTTATTTTAGAAGTAGTTCTAGTTGTGGGGTTAATTTTATTTAAAAAGGAAAAAGAAAAGAAATTCCTGGTAGAATTTTCAAAAAGAACAATTCAAAGCTTTGCCTTCCTTCATTCTTCTCCAGTACTTTTTCACTATCAACAGAAAAGGTGAAAATTACTTTTCAGTTGCCAGAACAAATGAGCCAGCAGCTCTCTGAAAGAAGGCAGTATGTGCCTCAGTGAATGATGCTCAAATGTCCACTTGGAATTCTCAGTCTTGCCTGCCCTGTCTTCAAAGGGAGCTACCCTGCTGCTATGTTCCTATTTGGTCCCAGAAATGCAAATATGCATGGAGGAGAAAGATATTCTATTATATAACCTCTAAGTGACTTTCTGATTTCTGTTATTGTTTTCCTAGGGTAAAAAGATGACAAACAAATAATGCTAAAGTTATCCACAATGTTTATGCATGCTACCTGCTGTTACAGAATGTACCTGTTGCTTTGTCATGGTGTTATGAAATTAAAAAGGAATAGCTACTTGACTTCGAGGAGACAAAATACTTCTTTAAAACCAGAAAGCAAATATTCCCACAAAATATATATTCCTACTTATGAACAACTGAATCAATATACTGATATTGAAAGATATTTTAAGTGCTTTTGATTTAATTAGATATATGTTTTCCTTTTTACTTCAGAATACACATCAATTGAAAATATCTATCTTTGTTAATAACTAATTACAAGCTAAAGAAAGCTTATAGCATTTTAAAAAATGTTAACAGGTAAGAAAATCTCATATAATGCTGAACACTCAGTGTTGGTGAGGTTAAACTGAATTTGTTATTCACATTTTCTGTTGGTGGCATTGTGCCACAGTTTTGGAAAAGAAAACAGCCAAATATAGCAAGTGACATAAAGATTATCATCTCCCTTCGTTCTGTAAACTCTTTCTCAGGAATCTACACTCTGGAAAAGTTTCAACATAACCAAAATGTTTTAAAAATGAGAATAGCATAATATTTATAATAGCACAAAGGAAGTGGAAATAATGTAAAAGTTCATGATAGGAAAGTAATATGATGAATTTTGAACTATTGTGATATCAAAAAGTCATTAAAAAGATATTCAAACTATGTGGACATGTGGAAAATATATTAAGTGAAAAACAAACAATAAAGTGGAAAGCATACATTAGTTATGATTACATAAAATATACATATATGGAGTCAAGGGTTAATAAGTTATATGCAAAAATGAAAATAAGTGTTATGATTATGAGATTGTATACTTTTTCTGAATTTTTTAGTGCTACATTATTTTTCAAAAATATATGATCCATGTACAAACCAAGAAAAAACTTTACTCTTAAATATCTTTAAGATATTCTTATGAGAACATTATTCTAATCAACTTATCAATGTTTTATTTGTATTTGTTAATTTTATTTGTATTCCCCCTATTTTAAATGTTTGAGAAAATGAGTAGTTGATTAAACATGCAAGAATTTTATTAAAGAAAATACACTTGCAAAAGGAAATGGGGACAGAGTTGGAAAGGGTCAGGGAAGCCATCAGAACTTGAGAGGAAGAGCACCAGAGATGGGGGGATGGAAGCAACCTAGACCCAGTACCCATAGGCAAGTGATTCAGGCGGAGTTCTTTGGCAAAGAAATCCCAGTGTCTTCCTGAAACCTTAACATCATGCAGCACTCAGTCTTTGGCAGGGAGTAGCCTGCGCAAGGTGAGTCCTCACAGCAAACATGGCAGTGAAATTTAAAATTCAGCTTCGGCAGTCATTAGTCAATTACTGCCTTCTGCTAGGAGGTCTGTCAGGCATATTCTCCAAGCTGCCATGGTGGCCAACTATGACAGAAAGAAAGTCATCTGTATAACAATACTTGAATATCGGTCTGTCTGTCCTGAATGTTTCCTAATAACTAGAGTGATAATAAAGTACTAAAAGAAAAAATTTAAAGGCATTTAATGTCAAGAGGTGAGAGTCCAAATTAAAAACTATTTGGAACCATTTAAAGAGCCATCCTTCTTTTCCTTGACCTTAATGAGCCACAGCTATGTTAATACTGGCAAACAGATACTACATGTCTCATACTAAGTTATTAGTTAAATGAAATATCTGCCTGTATGTTCTAACTGAAATGTTGTACAAATTAGTGAGCCATAATATTTAAACAATGAGTCACACATTCTTTCCATAAGGTTTCCCCAAAGACCTTGGACACTGGTCCCAACTAGTCCGTGATTCGGCTGCTGGTTCTAGAACTTACTTGCTGAATGGTTTTCGAGAAGGAATACGAGTCTTACAGCCTCAACATTTACATAAAAACTGGAATGATTATAAGTCCTTCATATGCATCATTATGAGAATTAATGAGATAATACATATAAAAAACTTATGTATTAGTCCATTTTGCATTGTTATAAAAAAAAGTCTTGAGACAGGGTAATTTTAAAGAAAAAAAAACGTTTATTTTGGCTCACAGTTCTGCAGACTGTATGAGAGGTATAGAGCTGGCATCTGCTTCTGGTGAGGGCCCCAGGAAGATTACAATCTGGGGGGAGGGTGAAGGGGGAGCAGGTGTGTAACATGAGGAGAAAGGGAGCAATAGAGAAGAGAGGATGTGCCAGGCTCTTTTAAACAACCAGCTCTCTAAATAGTGAGAACACAGGGACGGAAAGAGGGGAACAATAGGCACTGGGGCCTACTTAAGGGAGGAGGGCAGAAGAAGAGAGGTTCAGAAAAAGAAAACTCAAATACTATGCTTGGTACTTGGGTGATAAAAGAATTTATACACCAACCCCCTGAGTCACGAGTTCACTCCTATAGCAAACCTGCACATGTGCCTCAGACCCTAAAATAAAAGTTGAAATATTTTTTAAAATAAAAAATGAATAAACAACTAGTTCTTGTGTGAATTAATAGAGCCAGAACTCACTCATTACCCCCGGGAGGGCACCAAGGCATTCATGAGAGATCTGCCCCCAGTACTCAAACACCTCCCACCAGGCCCCATCGCCAACATTGGGGATTACATTTCAACATGAGATGTTGAGGGGACAAACATCGAAACTATATCAACTTAAAACCATACTTAACATATATTGGTAATCAACAAATTTTAATTCTCCTCCCCTGCACACACACACACACACCCACCCAAAAAACAAACAAAAAACAGAGGCTTTTATCAGGACAAGTGGCTCTTTGGTTTATCATGGTTTCCAGGACAAATCCAGCTTCCTCAGAGTATTTCCTATGGTCATACATCTTCAAAAACCAGTTATCTCCCATTTTACCCAGCCCAACTTTTCTGTCCAATCAAACTGGCCCCCCAACAGTAAATATTACATCTTCTGCCCCTCTTCTCCTTTCCACTGTACTTTTTGCAACTTGTATTTACATTTTACCTTTTCACAGACCCACTCATCTCTCATTTCATTGAGCTTCTATAGAACTTATTAACATATTGTTCATCTCGGGAGTAAATAGTATATGCTTATCTTACCACCATCTACCATTCTTTATTCTCTTTGGAAACTAGGAAGGAAGATATATATTAAATCCATAACATTCATAGCTTTTCAGTGCCATCTTTACACTCAGCTGGCCAATTATTCACCTCCTCTTTCTTCTTCATTGCTGCCTTCTCTGATTGATGGAAACACATTTTCCTTTATCATACCAAGTTATGTGAGGCACACAGTGTAAATCCTAAGTTAAAAAGATGAAGTCTCTTCTCTCTGGGGTCTGCCTCTTGTTCCACAAGTAGATTCCAAATTAATTTTTGTTTAATAAATAGATGCTCCCTCTACGTCAACTGACTATTGACATAGAGCTTTATGCTGTGATAATTTGCATATCTATACATATTCCAATGATTTAAATGTACAAAAAAACTTAATTTGTACTTGATATAATCAGCTTACCTGATTCAGAGGCATGTGTATGAACAGTGGCAATCAGAAGTGATCTCCAAAATAGTATGCTACAGTATTACCACAACGTCATTGTAAATTTAGAAGAAATTAATAGAACACTTACAAAGGCACAAATGAATATGTTTCCACATGTGTGCAGTAGGACATAAGAAATGCAGATCTGATGACCACTGATCTAAGTCATCTCATACAGGAGTTTTAACCCAGAACCCAGTAAGGGTCCATTTAACCTTTAGACACTTTAAAAATAATATCTGAAAATTCTCAAACATTATTTTAGCACACACTCATATCCAATTAGGACCCATCAAGATCCTACATAAAACCCATTATCTAGACCCAACACCAGTTTATATGTTTCGAAGTTCAAATGGGCACTATCTAAAAGTCCTGCATGTTTAGAAGAACATACTTCCCAGGAGAATCTATATTAATGTACAGAGAATAAATAATACAGCCTGAGAAAAAGTCCACTGGCAAAATTTCTATCAATCAATAAATATGTGTTGAAATGGGGATATGATGAGAACGATGTGGCATGACATCACATAACATTTTGTTTCAGGTGTCCATTGCAAGGGTCTTAGAGCTGAGGGAGAATGTGGAACAAGAGGCAAACCCCAGAGAGGAGAGACTTTACCTTTTTAACTTAGGATTTACACTATGGGCTTTACATAACTTGGTACGATAAAGGAAAATGTGTTTCCATCAATCAGAGAAGGTAGCAATAAAGAAGAAAGAGGAGGTGAGTAATTGACAATCTGGGGTGTAACGATGGCACTGGAAAGCTTTGAAGTAAGGAATGGAATACATCTGCCCAAGACAAGTACCTCTGGGGGAAGTGGGGAATCAAGTGTCTGAGAAAAAGAGCTGGACAAGAGAACCTGGAGCTACATTTTGTGAAATCTTCAAACTGCTGGTAAAAATATTACATTTACCAATGGAGCCTTTATAAACATGAAAAGTAGTGTTTGTATAATGCTTTAAATTCCTTAGGGGAAGGTGTTATTTAGACACAAACAGGCAAACTATGAAATCAAAATCCAACATTTCTGAGGGAGTTGTCTTTGCAGAAGCAGCAATACTTTCCCTGCCCTGCTAGTTCTCCTTCAGAATCAATTTCACTTGCCCGAAAATTTCAAAAAGAGAACATCCCACAATACTGAATGCCCCTGCAGGTCAGCTGTCTTTTCTCCAACAGTCGTATTTGGCACAGTGAAGGAAAAGTAGAAAATGTAGGAGCTGTTTTATAAGGATGGGTTCTTAGGAGTACAGCGGAGAGGATCAGTACAGGAAAGTCTCTCCTTTGGCCATTCTGTTTCACTTTCCGCAGGGGAACCATTTTCTTCATCATTTATCCCAACTGACAAGTACAAGCACTTTGGGCCCTAACTGAATGTGAACATTGTCAAAAGGAATTGGGCTAACGGGAGGCATCTGCAGCTCCATCCCCATTGCATTCGGGTGGGGGCCAGGTCTGACGACCTGGCATGGAGGCTGGTGGGCAGACACCCCCCCATATGGATCCTCACATACTGTATGCATCATGAGCAGCCATAAAAACAGTCACAATGAATCAGCTGCGCTGCGGAGAGGCTCCTTGGAACCTTCACATTCAATTTCCATCTGGCTGACATCCGCAGGTTGTAGTCAGAGTCACGATTAAGCAGAGGTTCGAAACTAACCCACAGGTACCCGACTGGTGGTGACTCACTCGCTGACTGGGCCACTGGTTTGAAAGGTTTTGCTGGTTTGAGAGAGCTCATGGCAGACTTGACTGTGTTTGCAAATGGCTAAGGGATTTGTTTTTTGAAAATAAACATCTATCATTGAAAGCTTCCTGACCTCTTGAACGAATAGTTGCTAGACGGGACCTAAGAGCTTCAAGAGGAGAAAAAATTCATTCAATCAGGAATTTCAATACAAATACCAATTTAGAAAATGAACTAATCCACGTTGACAACATGTTGTCACTGCAAAGTTGCAAAAAGGAATTACGCATAAATACGACTTTAAAAATTAGAGGCCCCACAATTTAACAGCTTAAGTTTGCTTCAAAGGACTGCAGGGAAGCAGCAGTAGGTTTCAGGTGACAGCTTGGAATTCACAGGTTCCCCACTGGGCTCAGGTACAGGTCTGACAGTAACACGAGCTTTCCAACGTGTTTCAAACCGAAGTATTATGAAAAGGTAAATTATGTTTTGTATTCATGACTGAAAGCATTTTACTTTAAAGCCAGTGTGGCTGACGCTGTCAAGGTAGAGATTCAAGTTTTATGTACAATGCCTCCAGCCCAGCTGATGTGAGTGAGGCAACATGACAGCTTGTAATAAGTAATTTTTATACAGTTACATTTATCACTCAAGTAGGCTTGGCAATATTAAACGCAGACCTTAAAATACTACTGAAGAGGAGGACAGGGGCTGCAGGCCATGGAGGCATTTCCCCCCTCTCAGTGCAAGTGTGGGTTTGTGCATTTTTTTTTAATTTTTTTTTCTGCCATGTATTCCTGTTAATAAGGCACTTTTTAAGATATGCGTCCAAATGCTTTCCAACTGTTAATGTTTCACTAAGAGGTTAAGCATGGAATGACCCCATTTGGCCCAAAGGATGTTATTTCAGGATTTAATGAATTAGATATTGCTACCATTTTCAGTTGAAAATCAATTGCCTCAATTAACAAATTTCTACGAATCCAAATATTTACAAAATGGAAGGTCTCGAGTCTTCAATTTCTGCTGCATTATACCTTTGTTTCCCCTACAGCTGTTCCCTTTGCATTCTTCATTAGCATCTCATTTTTGCTAAAGCCACAAGGCCAACTACGTCTCTGCAAAGGCATAAGGTTTTCCTGCCTTCAAAAGCTACCAATTTGGATATTCTTCTGCTAAGATTTTCAATAGAGTGAAATTTTGCTTGTTATCATTTATTCAAATATGTTTAACACTGGGGAGAATTAATCTAGGCCAGGTGCAGTGGCTCAAGCCTGTAATCCCAGCACTTTGGGAGGCCGAGATGGGTGGATCACTTGAAGTCAGGAGTTCAAGAACAGCCTAACATGGTGAAACTCCACCTCTATTAAAAATACAAAAAAAACCCACTTAAAAATTAATATGGTGGCACACGCCTGTAATCCCAGCTACTAGGGAGGCTGAGGCAGGAGACTCGCTTGAACCCAGGAGGCAGAAGTTGCAGTGAGCTGAGATTGTGCCACTGAACTCCAGCCTGGATGACAGAGCGAGGTTCCATCTCAAAAAACATCTAATTTTTTAACTGAAATGAATATAGACAAAGAAATAGATACAGGTATATAGAGATCCCCATCTAAAAAATAAAGTACTATCTAACGTGGCATACCCTTTAAGAGTTTTAAGCAACTTTACTCATTTATCCATGTAATCCTATTAATATCTTTATGAGGTGGGGACCATTTTTAGATTGTGTATCTATTACATAAGAAAATTAAAGTACAGCAAAGTTAAGCAATTTTTGAAAGGTCACACATCCAATACATAGTGTGATATGAACTTGATCAGTCTGACTATAGTGTCTGCTCTCTTAAGCACTATGCTAAATTGCCTTTAAAAGCAAATTATAGGGGAAAAGAGATTATTTTTTTCTTTTTCTTTTTTTTATTGTACTTTAGGTTCTGGGGTACATGTGCTGATCATGCAGGATTGTTGCATAGGTACACACATGGCAATGTGGTTTGCTACCTCCATCCCCCTGTCACCTACATCTGGCATTTCTCCCCATGTTATCCCTCCCTGACCGCTGACCACACCCCCTAGCTGTCCCTCTCTTGGCCCCCCAACAGACCCCAGTGTGTGATGCTCCCCTCCCTGTGTCCATGTGTTCTCATTGTTCAACACCTGCCTATGAGTGAGAACATGCAGTGTTTGATTTTGTGTTCTTGTGTCAGTTTGCTGAGAATGATGGTTTCCAGATTCATCCATGTCTCTACAAAGGACAAAAACTCACCGTTTTTTATGGCTGCATAGTATTCCATGGTGTATATGTGCCACATTTTCCTTGTCCAGTCTATCATCCATGGGCATTTGGTTGGTTCTAGGTCTTTGCTTTGTAAACGGTGTCACTATGAACATACATGTGCATGTGTCTTTATAATAGGATGATTCATAATCCTTTGGGTATATACCCAGTAATGAGATTGCTGGGTCAAATGGAATTTCTATTTCTAGGTCCTTGAGGAATCACCACACTGTCTTCCACAATGGTTGAACTAGTTTACACTCCCACCAACAGTGTAAAAGTGTTTCTATTTCTCCGCTTCCTCTCCAGCATCTGTTGTCTCCAGATTTTTTAATGACCGCCATTCTAAGTGGTGTGAGATGGTATCTCAATGTGGTTTTGATTTGCGTTTCTCTAATCAGTGATGATGAGCATTTTTTCATATGTTTGTTGGCCTCACATATGTCTTCTTTTGAAAAGTGTCTTTCATATCCTTCTCTCACTTTTGGTTGGGTTTGTTTTTTTCTTGTAAATCTGTTTTAGTTCTTTCTAGATTCTGGATATTAGCCCTTTGTCAGATGGGTAGATTGCAAAATTTTTTTCCCATTCTGTTGATTGCCCGTTCACTCTAATGATTGTTTCTTTTGCTGTGCAGAAGCTC
>CAUYQU010043683.1:0-13051 GCA_963574635.1 Cheracebus regulus | reverse complement strand
TTCTTTTGGGGGGCGCGGCGCCCACTTTTTTTTTTTTTTTTTTTTTTTTTTTTTTTTTTTTTTTTTTTTTTTTTTTTGCTTTTTAGCAGGGGGAAGGCATGATCAGAGCTGTGCTGGGAGCCCATGAAGTTTTTTTTTTTTTTTTTTTTGGCTTTTTAGCAGGGGGAAGGCATGATCAGAGCTGTGCTGAACGTTCAGGATGGATGACATTGAAGAAAAGACCAAAGTTAGGGAGACCAATGAACTAGTAGACTATAAAAAACTAATAGGAAGTAACCAGGGTGGTGTTTCTAATATTGAAAAGAAAGAATAAATGCAAGGGAGAGTGTGGAAAGATTTTTAGATTAAAATTTTCTTTTGTTATTCAACTGTCTAAAACACTTCCAATGAATTTTAATCAAAATCTTAAAATAAGTTCATCATGCTGGTGTCACAGTTTATGCTTAAATCCCAAGGACATACTGGGAAGATGAAATGAATGCATAGAAAAAGCAATGAGTTAATACACTGAAACGCTGTCTAACTTATATTTATATTGCCTAAGAAGTGACCATAGGATTAGAGCCCTTGAAGTAGTAGAGTGTGATGCTTTGTTTTACTGCGGTTCTACATTCTAACCTTGTCTCACTTTTTATTATATAGGTAGTTAAATTTAATGCCCTCCCCATCTTTTTAAGTTTATATCAATTTGGGAAGGAAGCATTAGCAAATCTACTGAATATAGTATTTTTTGAATCAATTCTTGCCATGCTTTATTTATTGGCATTTAAATTTATTTAATTAGTAGGTGCTAATTTGCACTAAACAGAAAGCCAGGACTCAGAGCAAGTATCAGGTGACACTAATGTTATTCTAATTGGTCAGATCTGTGTTAATTATCAGGTAACTTGGCTAAATAATAAAGGCATTCCCAGACAAGGACAAAGTGATTTTAAAAGTCTCTCCTAACAAGGCCTCACTTTTCTAGAACAATCTAGCAGCCTTGAGAGCCACAACGTGTTATTAATATTTACAGTGGCTCTTGTTAGAGAGTCTATTTTTAGATGAAGGCTGAGAATTAAGGCTCAGGATTTAAGGTCAGAAGATACAAATCAGAGTAAGTGAAAGATGCACGAGGGAGGGAGATCAGCTTCAAGGATTTGAATGATATTTAGAAAAGAAATGAAAAAAATAATGTATTTTATGCCTAAATAATTATGCCTTTGAAGAGACTGGGAACAATCAAGATAAAATCCAAACCACCTTCAAGGATTAATCAACAAAAGATAACACCTCCCCTTGCAGATTGGGGTCATATTGCACCTATGATGTGGTTTTTCTGATCCTTTTACTTAATATACTACAAGCATTTTCCTCCATGGTATTAATGATTCCTAAAACCCATTTGCTTAACTTTACAATTAAACTAGATAAATTATAGATAACATTTTAACCTTTTATATGAGGAGGGAGATAACAAATAAGAACAGGGTGAAGAGGGTATCTGTAGGGTTTAAATGGTTGAGTAGAAATGAGGGAGGGGTCCCCTCTCTCCCTTCATTCAGCCTGGGAAATTAATTAACAATAATGTGAGGAAGGCAAGGTATGAAGCTATACTAACCTAATTGAACCTGATTCAGATTTCTTACTTCAGAGCAGAAGTCATTCAATAACCTTTTTATATTTAGAAATTTAGATTGTTAACAAAAAAAATACGGCCAGTGAGCCAAATTTGGCACCTTGCTTATTTTTATGCAACCCATAAGCTAAGAATGTTTTTATATTTTTAACCGATCAAAAAATATCAAAAGAAAAATATTTTATAACATTAAAATGGCATGAAATTCAAATTTCAGTGTCCATAAATGAAGTTTTATTGGAACACTAATATAACTGTTCAGTTACATATTATCTGGCTGGTTTCCTGCTACAATGGTGAGTTGAGTAGTTGAGGCAGAGATGGTATGGCCTGAAAAGTTTAAAGTATTTACTGTTTGGCCCTTTACAGAAAAAGTTCATCCACCTTTGCTCTAGAAGGTAGATGTTTATCCTCATATCCCCATGTCTTCTAGGAATTTTAAAGGGAATTCCAGGTCCTTAATAACAACTTCCTCACATCACAAACTTGTCTACCAACTGAATATCCATTTGTTACTGAGAATGTTTGTTTCATCCATTTCAGCTTAGACTACTTTTACATGGCCAAGTGCTCACACTCTGCAGTTTTCTGCCTGACTTGTAGCTTGTCAGAGCTACATATTTTCTCACATTTAGAATCATTCGTTAAGGAAAAATCAACCTTCATTTGGTATTTTATTAAGCTCAGAAAGAACCTTAAAATATTATGTTAACATAGAATGATATGATTTTAATGACTTTGCAAAGCACCTTGAAAGATCTTGGATGATAATGAGAACGGAATATGTAGTGGGTAAAACTACATGTGGGCCAGTTTACTCACAGACTGGAAGATAAAGTTACATGGAGATTGTACCATCTGATTGCTGTCTTTCTCTCTCACACTTGCTTGCATGTACACACACACACAATAGTTGAAATACAAACTGACCACTGTAGACAGTAGTGACTCCTATTCATGCAATATAGTACATATTTTCATGAGTCAGTTGCATTATGACTTATCTACCAATGCTTGCTTTTATTGACTATTCGTTATTCATTAAATATGAGGAGAGCAACAATTTCATGTTTAGTGTGTCGTAAGCACTTAATAACAGTTACTCTTCATCATCACCAGCACCAGTACCAGCAGCCAGTTGGCTAACGTAAGTATATGTCCAGGAAATATTTGGGAAGCCAACTGGCTCTAGTGGTACAACTGGAGAATAGACCAGAAAATAGAATTCAAATCGTGCTGATGTGTCTCTAATAAGATCTTGTAATATGTAAAACCAAAAGTAAGCTGTTTTCAGTGTATGTAGAGCAGCAACTGAGATAGTGAGAGATATGATTGCTTGTATATTAAGGTTTTTTTTTTTTTTGAGATGGAGTCTCACTCTTTTGCCCAGGCTGGAGTGCACTGGTGTGATCTTGGCTCACTGCAACCTCTGCCACTCAGGTTCAAGCTATTCTCTTGCCTGAGCCTCCAGAGTAGCTGGGATTACAGGCACCTGCCAGCATACCTGACTCATTTTTGTAGTTTTAGTAGAGATGGGGTTTCACCATCTTGGCCAGGCTGATCTTGAACTCCTGACCTCGTGACCCACCTGCCTGGCCTCCCAAAGTGCTGGAATTACAGGCGTGAGCCACCCACACCCGGCTGTATATGGAGTTTTAACAGAAGTTTTTGGAGAGATCACAAACCGGGGCCCCAGAGTTGAATTTGGCTCACAGATAGCTTTAATTAGCAAAAAGAGTATTATTAAAAAATAAATTTGGATATTTTCAGGGAAGGCATGAACTTTCAGGTTCATGAATATATATATATATATATATATTCAGGTTCATGTAATATATATATATTACAAAGTTCATATATATATTATATATAAAATTGTAAAATTCATATATATATATGTATAAAATTAATTTTTGCTGCTAGCTTCCAGGTTTCAAAATAATATCGTTAAATAAGTATCCCAACTGAAAGTAAGACAAATTCTGTGTACTACATTTCTCTGTGTCTGGTAGTAAAAAAATAAAAACAACAACAACAATAAAAACAAACTCCTCCTTCCCCTTTTAAATTATATAGTCTTCTTGCCATTTACTGTGCTGAAAAAATAAGTCAGAGGGCGTCAGCCAACAGAAAGCTGGCACTGCTCTGAAAATGTGTGCATCCTTGGTGTCTTAGGCTGTTTGCACTTCTGTAATAAAATTCTGTAGACTGGGTAGCTTATGAATTACAGAAATTTATTTCTCACAGTTCTGGAGGTTGAGGAGTCCAAGAACAAAGCACTGACAGATTTGGAAGCCAATTGGCCTCCCAGAGTTAAAATGAAAGAGGGAAATGGAAATTATTATCGTCCTACTTGGCCTTTATTTTCTGGTGACGGCACATTTCCTGGTTCACAGATGGTGTCTTCTCACGGTGTCCTCACGTGGTGGAACGGGTAAGAGGTCTCTCTCAGGCCTCTTTTATAAGGACACTCATTTCATTCATAAGAACTCTACTCTCATGACCTAGTCTTCTCCTCCCCACCTCTTACTACCATCATCTTGGGGGTTAGGATTTCAACATATGAATGTGGGGAGACATGAGCATTTAGACCACAATGCTTGGATTATATAAATTTGCTCTTCTGATCTGAGGATACTATAGTGACCCTTAGAAAAAAAAGCAGAAACTTTTCAGGTTCAGAGAATTTTGAACACTAGCTGGGGTGAGTGTCCTCTGGGTGAGTGATGAGATTCAGACTTATTATGTAGACATCTGTTCATTAAATACTTGTTAGACACAGTCATTTTGCTCCACAGAGGCCATGGATAAGTCTGATTTTTTTTCCAACCACCTATTGCGAGACATTTTCAGGAAGTGACTTGGTTATCTTGGGCCCCTAATGGTAAAGGGAAAAAATGTTGGAAAGTGCCTATCATGGTAATAAGGTTGAAAAGAGAATTTTAAAGAGTTTACTTAATGGTTGCTGTAGCCACAGACCATACAAAGAAATAGCATTCAAGATGGGAAGGGAGCTATAAAATGAAATATCAACCATGTCCATGGTAGAACAATTCAGAAACACATCTGCTCTGTGTGGGGGTCTTGGCCCCTTTAAGACAAGGATGTTGGGGGGCATGGTGGTTCAGGCCTGTAATCCCAGCACTTTGGGAGGTTGAGGCGGGCAGATCACCTGAGGTGGGCAGATCACCTGAGGTCGGCAACCAGCCTGACTAACATGGAGAAACCCCATCTCTACTAAAAATACAAAATTAGCCGGGCATGGTGGTGCATGCCTGTAATCCCAGCTACTTGGGAGACTGAGACAGGAGAATCACTTGAACCCTGGAGGCGGAGGTTGCGTAAGCCAAGATTGCACCATTGCACTCCAGCCTGGGGGACAGAGCAAAACTCTGTCTCAAAAAAAAAAAAAAAAAACACAAGGATGTTCCTGACCAGAAAGATCCAACAGTGACAAAGGTATCCCTTAAACAGCAGTCAATTAGTGGCACTTGCCTCTGCATGGGGGACTGGAACTTTTGCTTTTAACCTTGGTTTGGCAGCTGCCCACTTGCTGTCAGGTCTGCAACTTTGTCAGAGCTAGGACACGCATCTGCCTGCTCTTTGGGCTACCTGCACACCTTTGTCCAGTCTGCCTTCTTTCTCTCCCTCCTATGTTACAGAGAACTAACTGTGGACACACCCTGGGCAACATTTTGAGATAGATAAAAAGATGGAAATTCCTACTGTTTCGGAGTTTAGAGTGAAAGAAAGAGAGCCATATGTAGGGATTAAAATAGGGATAAATGCAAAAAGCTATTAGAAAATGAAGGAGGACTCTGTCCTTGATAATTGAACAGCAAAATGTATTCATAAACATTATCTTGCTTAATCTCCCCATTTTCCGGTGGAGCAGGAGGTATTTGCTCTCATTGAAAGCTGAGGATATGGAGGCTTAGAGGTGAAGGAAGAAACAATGTGTGGAAGATTGAAAAGTTCTAAATGTGCTAAGATTAGAAAAAAAGTGCTAAAGAAAACTAAAAAGATTATTTTCTATGTTTGGAACAAAAAAGAGAACAAATAGGCCCATTATTGGAGGATTTAATGTTAAAATGATAGAGGGAAATAGAAATTATTATAGTCCTACTTGGCCTCTATATTTTGTAAAAAGGAACAAAAATCCATCAACTGTGGATTCCCTGAAAAGATACTAAAAGTTACCTTTGATAAATCAAAGCAGTAACAGAGACGGCCATTTCAGAGGAAGAACAATGAAAATCATGTATTTAGTAGGTTTTTAGGGGTCTGGTCTAAGCAGGTCTTTCAATATGGTGGCCTGATTGGGACTAGGTGAAGTTCATGTTGTAATTGTTTTGGATTGATGGCAAGGAGAGTTTGAAGGATAAACAAGTGTTATGATGAGTCTAGTTGGGAGATGTATCATTGGTAAAAGGGGCTATTAACTTTGATGAGGGTAGCAGAGTTCATTCTTTGAAGAAATGGATTTTTGGAAAGTTCCAGAAACAACAGGCAATGTAATTTTGTTTTCTTGGAAAACTTGCTGGTAAAACTTTCATGGAATATTAAAGTAACATTGTTGTGGACAAGCCAGGTGTGGTGATTGATGTCTATAATACCAACACTTTGGGAGGCTAAGGTGGGAGGGTCACTTGAGCTTAGGAGTTTGAGGCCAACCTGGGGAATATAGTGAGAACCCATTTCTACAAAAAATAAAAAGTTAACCTGGCATGGTGGTATGTACCTATGGTCCCAACTCCTTGGGAGGCTGAGGTAGGAGGATTGCTTGAGCCTAGGCATTTGAGATCAGCTTGGGCAACATAGCAAGATCTTGTCTCTACAAAAAATAAAAATAAATTAGCCAGGTGTGATGGCACATGCCTGTGGTCCCAGCTATTCAGGAGGCTGAGGTAGGAGGGTCGCTTGAGCCTGGAGGTTGAGGATGCAGTGAGCTGTGATTATGCCACTATACTCTAGCCTGGACAACAGAGTGAGACCTTGTCTCATAAAAAAATAATTCAGACAGGTGGTTAGTAAAGTCGTGTTAATAAACACTGCCACAGATGGTTTCCATTCTGAATTCAAGTAGGAAAAGTAAATAACCTTATTAAGAGTAAACATAAGTTCAAAGTAAACAAGAAAAATAAAATGACATCACCTACATTTAAAAGGAATTCAATTCTTGACAACCCAGGGAAACTATAAATATTTTCTTGTAGACATGTAAACTTGAAGATGTTTAGATGTTGTCTCAGATTTGCTGAAAGCAATTGAGGATAAATTAAAAATATGAGGGAGGTGGCAGAATGCCAGAATGCCAGAGATGAAAGAAGTTGCCTGAATTTTCAGAAAAATAAGGCTGACGTTGATCCTATGTAAAATTCTAGTCTGTTCAGAGGTGTCCGACTTGACTGATCACTTACATATGCCAGGCACTAGAAATACCCTGGTGAACAAGGCAGACATGGCCTTTCCCCACAAATTCTGTTGGTTCCTTCTCAAAATAACTTCAGAATCTGAACCCTATGTTTTTTAAACCTACATCCACTGGGTTCAAGTCAGCATCTCATGTCGGGATCACAGCACCAGTCTCCTAAATAGTCTCCTTGCTTTCACCTTTGTCCTCCATGGGTCATCCACAGCACAGCACTCAGAGATTCATTTAAATCCCAAATCAGATTATGTCACTCTACTGTTCATATCCTTCCAAAGCAAAAGCCAAAGTCTTTACATTGACCTGCAAGATGCTACAGTATAGTCTGCATGATCTGGCTCCCTGATACCCCACTGACTTCATTTCCTATACTTTCTACCCTTTCCATACATTCCCTCCAGCCACACTGGTGTCCTTGTGCTTTGGTAAATGTCAAGTAAGATCATTCCTGAGACACCTTTGCACTTGATGACCCTGTGCCCAGGGTACTTTTCCTTCACTTCTTTCAGGTCTCTGTTCAAATTATCACTTTATAAGTGAATCCTCCACTAATAACTCAATAGAAAAAGATATTTTCTGTCTCACTTGTCCTGGGAGTCCTCATGAAGGACCTTGTTACTATTTTACTTTGCCTTTTACTCTGAGTAAAATGAGGAGCCATTGCAGGATTTTGAGCAGAGGAGTGACATAATTAACATATTCTTTAACAGGATTCCTCTGGCTACTGTGTAAAGAAAACTGTAAGGGGTGGAAATAAAGGTCAAAATGGGGACCCAATAAAAGAGACTGTTGTAATAATCCAGGCAATAGGTGATGGTGGCTCAGATCAGGATGCTAGTAGTAGGAAGTGACTGGATTTTGGATATATTTTAAGACAAAATCAACAAGATTTTCAGAGGGATTTGACGTAAGATATGAGAGAAAAAGAGTTAAAGATAATTTCACAGATTTTGGCCTCAGCAACTGCAGAAAGAAGCTATGTATTGAGATGAGGAAGGCTGTGAGTGTAGAAAGTTTTAGAGGGAAGATCAGGAGTTCAGTTTTGGACATACTGAGTTTGAGATGTCTATTAGACATCCAAATGGCAATGTTGAGTATCAGTTGGATATACAAATCTGGAGTTCTGAAGAGAGGGCTGGATTTTAGACATAAATTTGAATGTCATTGGCATATAGATGGTGTCTTAAGCCTGAGTTTCTCAGGGAGCAGAGCTTGATAGTAGGAGGTGCAATCGCAGAGTAGAAGAGAGGGCCAAGGGGAATGAGGTGGGGAAGGAGAGGGAGCCAAAATGAAATGTGTTATCAGCCTGGCTGCCTCAAGATGAGACTGGCTGATCTCATGGGGCTGTTGTACAAGAAATTACATAAAGTACATTTTAGGACAAGTTGCTTGGGGCTGTATTGGTTTGCTCAAGCTGCCATAACAAAATACCGTAATCTGGGTGACAAACAACAGAAATTTATTTTCTTGCAGTTCTGGAGGCTGCAAGTCTAAGATCAAGGTGCCAGCATGGCTGAGTTCTAGTGAGGACTCTGTACCTGGCTCGAGGATGGTTACTCTTTGCTGTGTACTCATAGGGTGGCCAGAGCACTCTGGGGTCTCTCTCTTCTTATGAGGACACCAGCCCCATCAGATTAGGGCCCCACCCTTATGACCTGTTTTAACCTCTATCATCACCTCACAAGCCCTGTCTCTAAATACAGTCACATTAGGGGTTAGAGCTTCAACATATGAATTTTGGGGAAACAATTTGGTTTACAGCAATCTCCTATAAATCCCCTAAATTTGTATAAAATGCATTATTTTATTCTAACAGCCCCAAAAATCTAAATGCAGTCCAGCATCAATTCTAAAGTCTAATGTCCAAAGCTTTATCTAAATATCTAAATCAAATGCAGATGAGATTCAAGGTATAATTCATGCTGAGGCAAAATTCCACAGTGGGAGAGAAGAAGAGGAAAGATTTATCCATAGGCATCAATCTTCCCTTGTCCAAAAGTTCATCTCCAGGTATAAACTCTTCTTATCTTTCCAGGTTATACATTCCTGGGTGTATTAGTCAGGGTTCTTTAGAGGGATATAACTAATGGAGAATGTATATATATATATATATATATATATATGTGAGTTTATTAAGTATTAACTCACACAAATATATATATATGTGAGTTTATTAAGTATTAACCCACAACAGGCTGTCTGCTGGCTAAGGAGCAAAGAGAGCCAGTCTGAGTTCCAAAGCTGGAGAACTTGAAGTCCAATGTTTGAGGGCAGGAAGCATCCAGCACAGGAGCAAGATGTAGACGAGTCTCCCTTTTCACATTTTTCTACCTGCTTATATTCTAGACACTCTGACAACTGATTAGATTGTGCCCACCCAGATTAAGGGTCGGGGGGTCTGCCTTTCCCAGCCCACTGACTTAAATGTTAATCTCCTTTGGCAACACCCTCAAAGACACACCCAGGATCAATACTTTGTATCCTTTTATCAAATGAAGTTGACACTCAGTATTAACCATCATACTGGGTGCTCAGTGGGGCCCACCAGCATGCAGGAGGAAGCCCTGGATGAGGTGGGAGGCCCACAGTGGCACGAGGCCAGGCTTTGTCACATCGTGCCTATGTGAAGTTCTTTGGAGCCATGTGGAGCTGGTTGTTGCAGTGGTGGCTGGAACAAGAGACTGTGAGGCCAAAGGGATCTGAAATGTTACATAATAGGGCAGGATTAGTTAGGAGAGAGACCTTTCCCAGTGGCTCCCCATTCCTTAGTCAACCTGAAATGACTATGCTTAACAATATTTCTGGTATTAACTTATGATGCTGGAATTTATTTTAATATGGAGCAAACCTTTTTACTACACAATAAGGAATCCAAGTTTGAATGATAAATTAATATTTAAGGAAATACATTGACCAAAATTTATCACACTGACGAGAACTCAAGCGATTATCGTTCACTGATCTGATAGCCAATCCTTTCCTGATCTGATGGAAAGAAGGGAAAGTTAAAAGGCACGGGCACTGGAAAGGGGGAGGGATCTTTACTAAAGAAGACACAGGGTAGAAAAAAGCAATGGCATTCAATCAGCAAATATTGAGCACTCGACCACACTGTTTGCCAGGTGCTCTTCTAGACACTGAAGTATAATAAGTTACCAAAGAGACTAGGTCCCCTAGGGGCTAGAGGAGGGGACAGACAGTAAATAAACAATCCAGTGAAAAATATGTCAGTGGGAGAGTAATAGAAGGGTGCTATTTGAAATAATTGAACAGGGAATACTGTAGAAGATGAGGTTTTAGTAGAGATATAAAGCAACTGAGGAATAATGCCATGCCAATAGATGAAAAAAGAAAAGATCTTATACAGAGAGAATAGCTTGAGCAAGACCCTGAGTCAGGAGCATGCTAATTTTTCAAGGAACAGCAAGAAGGCCAATGTATTTGGAAAGGAATGAAGTAGGTAGAAAATGGAGGAGGTGAATCAGAAGATATTCTTGTGATGGAGGAAAAGAGCATAGTTTTTTTTTTTTTTGATAGATCACTTTTCTGGAGTAAGCTCTGTTTATTTCATTTGGACATGGATACACAAAAGGTGCAAGGCAAGAGTCCATTGTATAATGTTTTGTATGTGCCTAGCTTAATCATGCACTGCTCTGAAGCCCTGTGTGCACCTTTGCTTAGAATATTTCCTGAAGCCTGGCCCTGCCTATGCCTGTATCACCTGTCAATGGAAGTATCATCACTTCAGAAAGAAGAGAGTCTATCATGCTGTTACTTACCACCTATGACTTAACTGCATCTGCCTGAATGAATCCTCCTCTTTTATACCTCAAGGCAAGATTTGGCCTTCTTCCTGCTAGTCTGAGTTCTGGCTTCCCTCCTCAGAGTGTCTTTGTTTACAAATCATCCAGCCCTTTTTTTAATTACAAACTTTACTTTTTTCTGTTGATTCTTTTTCTTCAGCTTTGAGAAAGGCTGAAACCCTGCTCATCTTAAAACAACTGCCCCCAAACCTGATGACAAACTGTTTTACTTTATAGCCCATATCTAGGGTGGTATAAACTCATTCTCTATACTTTTCATATTAATTTTTTATCTCAGCCACCTAAAATCTTGATTCTCTACCACTTCTGCACAGAATGCTTCTCTGAGTTCATTCATGACTGTCAAAAGTAGCTCATACCTTTCAGTTTTATTGTAAACTCTCTGAAGTTTCTTTTTAAATATTCTTTTTCTGGCCTCCATGATGGCATTTTTCCTGATTTCCTTCCTTTGTGGCTATGCCTCAGTTTCCTTTATTATCCAGTTGCCTAAATGTAGCTGTTTCACAGGAATGAGCTTCCTGATCAGCCCGAAATAATGATCCCCTTGGTTCTTGTAGTAGCCAGAGATCCAGAGCTCTTTGCCCACAGACTTGAGCTGCCTTGTCCTCTTATTTCAGTGGACTACACAGACACTCTCAATGTCCATGTTCCGTGACATGAGAAAGCCTGGAAAACATTGCCCTGGAATTCTATCCTCTGCCTCCCCATTGGATATTCTAGAAACTCTGTGGTGATATCATTCACTCACCTGCCCCCATAGGGACATGAATTCTAAATCTCTCATTCCAGCTGTAATCTCTCTATTGAGTTCTAGATCAATGTAATCTAACCGAGTATCTCTTCATGGATGATCCTCAAACTTAACATGTCCAATATTAAAGCATTTATTTCCAATCCCATTCTTCTCAGTGAATATCACCAACATCTACAAATGTGAAAGTGATTCTTTGAAGTCTGTTACTCTCACATCAAATCAGCCATCAAGTCTTGTTGATTTTGATTGTGTTTTACCATTTCAAATGCTGCCTTGTCATCACTCTGATGCCACTTTAGTTTGTCTTTTGAATTCTTTTTACCTGAACCATCATGGTAGATCTTTTTATTTGGAACATCTCATTCCCCTCTGTCACCTGGCTGGCAATATTCCAGGTAAAATCAGCCTGGTTCTGGAGCAAAGATGGCATAGAAGTGAATTGCAATTGACCCAACTGTTACATGTGTAAGAAATAAACATGGCGTTCATGAGGCCCTGAGATTTGGGATTGTTACCGTGGCATAACTTTTAGAATGGGATCAGCAAAAGGATGGAGCAGGCGGTACCTGCCTCTTCCTTTTTTGCACTTTGATCTTCTAGATCTGTTTGTGCTCAGGCATCATAAAAGCCCATGTTTCCAGTCTCTCGTGGTAAACAGACCAAGGAATTTACATTTCTATCAGGCCCAACCAGATCTCTGCTCACTTGGTTCCAGCTTCTCCATTGGCTTTAGGCTGCTTAAGCCAGGAGCAGTTAGCTCCCAATTTAGGGAGAGAAAGAATAGGTCTTGCCATATTCTCTTATCCAGCTCCTAAAATAAAGAATCTAATCAGTTATTCTGATCCTCCCTCCCCATGGTTGCTAGCATCCACTTTCAAATGGTTAAAAACCTGGAAAGGAAAAGATAATTGCTTAACAATCCCAAACTCCAACATTGGCTACTAGCGAAGGCTTTGCCAACTTCAATACTTGATGATGGGCAGGAGTGGGGCAGGTAGGACTTGACAGTGTAAGTAGATTTTGTTGTTCATCCATTTTTAATAAGACTATCCTAAGTATAGAAAATAGATGATTTGGGAGAGATCCAAGATGGCGGATTAGGAGCAGCTCAGGATTGCAGCTCCCAGTGAAAGTGCAGAGGGTGAGTGGACGCCGCATTTCCAGACGGATTTTTATTACCCCTAGACCAGGAGATTCCCAGGCGGAGCAGCTCCACGGGTCGCCAGTGCGGCTGTTTTGGCCGGCGCGGCTGCTTTGCTGGTGCTCCGGCGCTGTGGGTCTCTGTACAAAATACACTGGTCTGTGTGCCCTTTTAACTGGCGAGTGGAGCTACGGAAAGGCAGATTAAAAAGGGGACTGAATCAGGGAGCCAGCCCAGGAGATTCCCAGGCAAAAAAGTGCTATGAATCTCAGCGCCGCTGTTT